>CM076730.1:13904658-14192158 GCA_038501795.1 Pseudopleuronectes americanus | reverse complement strand
TGCATCTGATGTGATGGATGAGCCGGAGCACGGCTTCGGAAAAAAGTTTTAATGTCACAGGCGCCGAAAAGAGAGAAATATTACGGCCAGCCTCACTCTGACCCATCTCGTGTGTGTGAGGGAGTTTGTTGTAGTTGTTACGTGAAGGAATCAAAGTGGTTAAAGTGCAATCTGTCAATAGAATGTGTTTATTTAGCTCATACACGCTCAATAGATAGGAAAAGAAAGAACTAAACACTGAGACTGTTGAATTTATTTGAGATGTATTTTAGTTTGTTCAATGATTTTCACAACGCAAAAGCAGGAGGAAGAAAATCTTACACCATTGGCACCTTTCCTATTTATTTATACCATAACCATATTTATACCATAACATACACACAGATGACTGTCCATTTGTGTAATATCTTTACCAATCACATGACAATTCAATAATACCTTTATCAATAGCCATAATCATCAATCATAAATATAACAATAACTATAAAGGGGTTGATTTGCTTTTCTTTGTAGATCCAGATTCTTCGTTGAGACTCCATCAACAGAAAAACCTGATCTGCTTTAATGTAGCTTCATTCTATATGAACATAAACGGCTTCTGTAGGTTTTCAGGCAGCTCTCCATTTCTAGCTTCACACATAATGAATAATATCATCAAGTCGACTAAATCCTTAGGTTTCAACACATGTGATTTGAATTGGTAATAGATACGTTAATAAGTGAATATAAATGCATAACGAAGAAACGATTTAAAAGACACACAAGGCACTGAGGCTGTTTAAAAGTGCCTGAGTTAATAAAATGTGAGGAATTCACACAACAGAATTAATTCTGCTTACGCCTCTTCAGGGCTCGCTCGGTGTTCCTAAATCCTAGGGACACGCTTTTAAACACACTTACGAATGTGCTCGTGTTATCATACACATTACACATGGATACGTGTACAAATGTAGTATAACAGTCAATTGACATGGTCCCGATCAAATTTACATATATTTATTTCACTTGATATTTCCAAGCACATGTATTCTGTATTGAAAGGGGGACTCATAGGAAGTGCAATAGTTAAGTCAAACTACCAACAGTATATTCATAGCAACTCTTCTTTTTTTCCTGTTTGCAGTTGGTTGCCAACACAGTCCTCTTCACCAGTGTCAACCTGTCAGGGCTGTTTGTGCGCATCCTGACAGAGCGAGCCCAGAGGAAGGCCTTCCTCCAGGCTCGCAACTGCATCGAGGAGAAGCTCCAAATGGAGGACGAGAACGAGAAGCAGGTACAGGCCCCCATGCACTGAGAGAATGAGATAAATTAGATGTGTGTGTGTGTGTGTGTGTGTGAGAGAGTGTGTGTGTGCGCGAGTTGTTCTACGCCATTATTCATTTCTGTTAAATTTCATACCTTTTTGTCTGGCACATTCCTTATCGCTACTAACACTTAGTCCTCTGCTGCGTTTGACAGTATAAATGTATATTTAAACTTTCTTTATCTTTCCCTTTCTCTCTTTCTCCCTCTCTCTACCACACACTCTCACACACACACACACACACACACACACACACACACTCACAAACTCAGGAGCGCCTGCTAATGAGTCTGTTGCCCAGGAACGTAGCTATGGAGATGAAAGAGGATTTCCTGAAGCCCCCAGAAAGGATCTTTCACAAAATCTACATCCAGCGCCACGACAACGTCAGGTAGGCTCCTCTCATCAACCCAACACACCCGTGAAACCAGTCGCAGCGATATATTGACTTAACTGATGGGACTTTTAATTAGTTGCATTTGGGGATAATGTGTTCCCCTCGTGGGATGATTTCCATCTGAAATAGTGGAATAAATGCTGTCTGAGCGCATTACAGTGCATGTTAAAAAGGAGCCGTATACTTGAGCTAACATGTCCTTGGGAAAGAGCACTGAAGGCCACACAACATAGTGTGATCCGTTCCAACAGTAACCTAAAACACTAACATGGCCCCAGGCTGCAGAATCTGATATATTTAATTCTTCACACTGAACATCAAGGGCTAGTCCCTGACACACTTGTTTATTATCAGTCCAGATAAAACTGAAATTATGGCAAAGAGGTTTGTTGGTATGGGTGAAGCATTCTGTAGAAGTAGAGTAATGATGTTTGTGCTTCAAGGAACTAATCCAACATCCGCTGGTGATGTCAAGGTCAAAACCTGCCCATACGTTTGCCAGTTGTGCACATGCCAACTCCTGGGCCATCATCTCCCAGCAGCCTTCAGGTGCTATGAGCTTTATACCCGGGTTCCTCCCTTTTTCAGCCCCTAGCTGAAACAAAGAGAAATAGAAGCTTTAGAAGATGTAACTGGTAACTTATCACTGGGTTCAGTATATCCCCACCTGGGGGGAGGCAACTTGGTGTCGTGGTGGTAATAGACCCGTCGCCCCACAGCAAGAAGGTTGTCGGTTTGAATCCTGTGGTATTACTGTGTTGAGTTTCCTTACCTGTGTTCACATGGGTTTTCGTCCTCTCAGCAGTCTTTAACGACTTAGTTCACGCAGACTGGGGTTAGTGTTAGGGTTAGGTTCATTGGAGAGTGTGGATGTTTTATTTGTCTCTGTGTGTCGGCCCTGCAACACACTGGCAGCCTGTCCACTGTGTACATCGCCTCATGCTGTACGCCTCCTGGGATTGGCAGCAGCTCCGCCTGCTCCCCCTGTGACCCTCACAGAATAAGCTGTATAGATAATGGATGGACAGATGGATGCACAGAAAGATTATGATATTGCTCCAACTAATCCAAGTGAAAGTCCAGCATTCAAAATATGATGAAGAATAATATAATCAGCTAAGTACATCAGTGGTAAAATTACTCATTATATGTACTTTACTAAGAACCACACCTCTTATTGTTATAATAATTGAATTTAATATCTTACTTTATTATTATGACTTGCATGCATTTGCATTTAAGGAGCCTTTTAATGTCATAACCAGTAGAGAGGGAACTAACACTATTCTCTATGCTGTACTATATTATACTTTACTATAATACTGTAATATTTTAATGTACTATACTATATTATAATATAATGTACTCTACTCTACTACACTGGACTACTAGAATAGGTTGCTAGAATAGACTCTACTCAACAAGAGTAAACTGTTCTAGACTAGACGTTACTCTACTCTACTCTACTCTACTCCACTCCACTAGACTAGACTAGACTAGACTAGACTCTACTTAATTAGACTAGACGAGAATACACTAGACTAGACTCTATACTACTCTTCTCTACTCTCCTCTATTCCACTAGATGAGTCTAATCCAATTGATTCTGTGTTCAAGATCGGAACTACCTGTAGTGAATTATAAAAGTAAGACTATTTTTATTTAAATAGTAGTGAAGG
Source organism: Pseudopleuronectes americanus (assembly GCA_038501795.1). NCBI lineage: Eukaryota > Metazoa > Chordata > Actinopteri > Pleuronectiformes > Pleuronectidae > Pseudopleuronectes > Pseudopleuronectes americanus. Next base: position 14,188,779 of record CM076730.1, on the reverse strand, counting down.
TACAAGTTTGAAGTTGCACCGAATGGATATACAGATGCACATATAATGTTCCGCTCGAGAGCAGTATTTGGTCACAGTCCACCATTGAACATCTGAACTTGGCTCCTGCTGTTTTTCCTCTTGAGTCCTGCAGCTGTAAATTAGCTGTGATTGACCTTTAACCCCTTTGTCAGAAAGCTGTTAACAGTACGCTTGACAACATGGAGTCACCCGGCTTCTCCATCTCTAAATCTTAGTCGTTCTTTCAGTTCTTCTTCTTCCTTGTCGACCCGTTCCCTCCGTCTTCTGCTGTATTGCTTAATCTCCCTTATCGTGCTCCAACATTCCCTTGTTTCCTTTTCTTTTCTTATCTTCTCCTCTTCCTCCTCTCCTGTGGGTTCTCGGAGCAGCAGGGAGGCTGGAGCAGGAGGGTTTGCTTAGCCTCAGGATTAAGTTGCTACAGGAGATTAAATGCAACAGAGACTAAATTTTGGTTGCATAACGCTCTGAATATCTGTGTCTGTGTGTGTGTGTGTGACTGTGTGTGTTTGTGTGTGTGTCAGTGTGTGTGCACGTTCGATGGTTAAATATGGACACATCTCACCGGAGCTCTGCTGATTGCTTTCGTGCCTTGAACTCCGTTAGATAGCGCCCCCCTTTGAGTGTGATCTAGACTGGATGCAGACGTGATTTATGTGATTCGGGCGGACTGTAATTAGAAAGTAAACAGTGTGCTGCACAGTTTTCTTCATTATGTTGTGAGGCCGTGGGCAGCGTTTGATCAGATTGTAGAGACCAGCCCGGGGAATATTGTAGTAATCAGTCACCAAAAAAAGGAGCATGACTCCAAAGGAATAATCAAGTTTAATGAGACATATGAAATATAATAGAACCCAGTACTGACACAATCTTTCATTATTTCACATTTTCAAACCTGCACTTATTAATTTTTTCTTTCTAAATTTATCAAATAAATAGCAATTCCATTATTTATATGTTTAATAATGTGAAAACAGTGATGAGTTATGAGCCTCTACTGTTAAACATCCATAATCATATCCTATAATTTAAACCCTTTTAGATTTATAATCAATTATATTCTCATTATTATTTTTGTTATTGTCTCGAATACAGGACTAATTTTCCCCACTTGTACGTTTTCTTTTATTTATTTCCATCATGTCTGTGTATTGTATTTCATTCCAACCTCTCATATGTTACAGCAAATACATATATAAGACGGATTTCAAGCAATAAAAGCCCTTTCAGGTAGATAAGTATAATATTGCTCAGTTGACATTTGATGTAGGAAGCTTTTAAAGGCTTTTATTGCCTCAGGTAAATAATTCTGATCAGGAGACTGTGAGGAATAATGTCCTGAAAGAACAGAAATGTCAGAATAATCATAAAAAAAAATTGTATTCGACCTTCCACAAATAGGAGGTTTCGTGATGCTCGCAGATTTTCGTTCACTCCAAAGAAACAACAGTTTATCCTTCAACAGTATGTTGCGAGCTTCTCTTCTGCATGACCCCCTTTGTTAACCGTACGTCAGCACATCCACTGCCCACGTCCGGCAGCTCCAGAGGGGCTCGTCCAAACTTAACCTTTGAGTTGCCGCCGCGTGGCCTGCAGTCCTCCTCTATGTGATTAAATCCAAATCAAGTTTCACCAAAATAGCTACAGTAATGCCCCCCCGCAGAGGGAAACGGGAGATTATCATAATTGGGGGAATAACTTTCCTGAAATATGTGCCAGTGGAGAGGAAATTATGTACGAGGGTGTGAGGGAGTTCGAATTAGACAATATTAGATGCTAGACAAGTTCTAGTTACCACAGGAATAATCATGTTTGTGTTGCGTGGCTTGTTTTTTGTGAGCTGCAGCGTTTTGTCTGCCGGAGATGATGAGTTTAATGAGTCGAGGGAGGAGGTTCTGACCTCGAGCAGCGAGTGTGTGACCGAGCAGCAGGTCTGGTCAGAGGCTGGAGAAACTTATAGCTGCTGCCAAGAAGGCGGCTATCGATCGCTTTGAAGATTTTGCCGGAGGACGTTCCAAATCAGAAACTGAATTTCCCTGATGGAATCTGAAAACGCACCTGCAATGAAAGGGAATCTAACTCGACTGCAAATTTCATCTCTAATATCTACATCAACCTACACAAGGTCCACTGGTTTATTTAAAGTGTTAACAAATATAAACACTGCCTGTTCCCCACGCAGCCCACACTCTTATTACCTCGTGCCAATTGGACGTCTGCTGAGGTTTTCCTCTGTGTTTCTTTCTTTTTTGTTTGTTTGTTTGCTATTAGGATTTAGCAAAAACGACTCAATCGGTTACCGTTCCCATGTAGAGGGGTTGGGCATGACCTAAGGAAGCCCCTATGAAATTGGATCAGATCCTGTTAATTTTCTGTAACATTGCATCTTGATGAAAATATCAAGCCTATTTAGGGGAGCGACATCTAAGAGTGTGTGAATTTCCACATAAAAAAAGCGGATCTCGACAATTTAAACGTGTTAATAAGGGGACTGTTGGGCCGGGGGGGAAGCAGGCGCTCTGCTGTGTGACTATCCAGTTTATATTTGTGTTTATAATTTAGTTTTCCTGTCTCTGCACATGTGGAAATGATTATAAATTACCCAAAAAGCTTATGTCTGGATTTATGAACTTTAATGATGTGCTAAGTGGAACAAGTTGCTCATGTTGTAGTTTATCATAAACTTCTTTATGAGCTGAATTTGCAGTTACCAGCATCTCTCAGACTTTTCACTAACGCTCGGCTGTGTTCGCCGCCACAACAACATGACGGTAGATTTCTGTATCTTTGTCAAAAGCCAGAGCTGAGGAATCTGTTCAAGTCTTGAATTACTCCTAATGCATCTTCAATGCTACATCAGACAGCCGGCCTGGACTTTGAGTCAAGCAGCGCTGTCGTGTGCTCATGGTTGAAAGGAGGTAAACACGGCCCAAAATAAACTGACTGTGGTAAAGTTCACATGAGGTCACGAGACACTGGCACCGTGCACTCGATAGGAAGCTCCACTGCAGCGAGTCACGGCTGGTGTTGTGTATCACGAGCAGCAGGAAACTCAGTCGCGTTTCCTTCCAGTGAGAAAAATTAACAGCTTAAAAAAAAATAATTATCTCAAAGAAAATTCCTGCCTAATTCCTCTGACATAAGGTAGTAAACTGATTAGAATAAAAGCAAACGAAAAAGAAGGTGGAGTAAATAAGATCTTTAAACTAAACTCAGACATTTTCTTAATGCTACTCCTTAACGAATGTTACAAGTGGGACAGTGATATGATGAATATTTATTTTACATTTCAAGCATACTAGAGACATGAAGGGAGAGATTTCCAACCAGTAGTTTAATTTTTATGGTTTATTCAAGAACAAGAACAGAACAACAAAACTGTAATTGAATCAGAGTCTTGAGCGGTCGTGAAATGAATTTGGTTGTGTTACTTTAAGGGATTAAATAACCGGGCATGTGTTGTGTAGGCTGATCACGAAATCAATTTGTTGTTTATCCAGCTCTTTGGTCTGTTGTTGAGTAATTCACCGCACAAATGAAAGACGCTTGGGCTGTATCTATATTCTCCCATGAGGTGTTTTATTTATACCCACCGATCTTGAACACATCACACTGACACAGTATTTATCGTCCCAAATGTTTGTCAGCCGCAGATGGTTGCAGGTTGAGACATTTGCACGAGTTTAATCCATTGCCCCTCGTTACGGTGACATCTGCGAGACAACAAAATGACATTTAACAGCTCCCCCTTACAGATCCAGCACTCTGTCGCACTGTGAAGACTGCAGCCCACATGAAGACAGCAACCTGCCATCAGCGCCTCACAGAGCAGGAGACGCTCAAGTTGTTGCTGGACCGTCAGAGTCTGATGACTAATCGCCTTCACGCCCTCTGTTTCCACACAGGGGCGAATCCTTCTCGGGGAAAAGTTCCTTGCTTGGAACCCTTTTCCTCCCAAGGGCACTTCGTTGAGCTATAATGAAACATGACAAATCAGATAACTGCTACGAATCACACATGGTTCAGAGGACAGTCTGGTTAGGGAAAATAATGTTTTCAAGGAAGGATATATATTAGAATTTCACAACTTTTGCAAACACAACATTTTTCTGACATATTTTCGGAAACAGTGTCTCGGATCCAGTCCTCTGGGGCGGACTTGAACTGACATCTGAGGGACAGCATTGCTCCTAGCAACTGGAGCATGCCACATCCCTGTAGTCTAGAAGTGTTCATAGCAGGCAATGTATTTTTTCCATTAAACACATCTGATGCATCAGGCTTTTCTCGCTAGTGTTAGCTGTCTCTCTTTTTTTCTCTAACCCTATTTTCATTTTTTTGTCTCGTTGGAGATACGGACAATAATCAGACTGTGGAAAACTACAGCAATGGGTAGCGGGTCGTTCCTGTAACCTCAGTTCTATGTATGTTTCAACATTATTCCATACATCAATCGTCAAAAGTAACTCCATAAGGGATTTCACCAAACTCGGTATCTCCGGATGATTCACTTTTGGGTCTGACAGATTAGGGCTGTGGGTTCAACTCCCCTACAGTAGAGAGCTGAGTGCTTGTTGCATGAATGTGCACAAAAGTGGTATCTATAGGTTAGATTACTTTATGGATGTTTTACATGACATGGGTAGGATTTGTCTGTGCTGCTGATGGTCAGTGTGTTTGTGTGGGAGCGAGGCAAAGAGCACTGTCCTCTTGTTCATTTCTATGTCATTTGGTTTCATCTTTTAAAGATAAATAGGTAAATAGGTAGGAGAACTATAGGATGCTCAGCCACACACACACATGTTCTGGTCATAGAGACGGTTGGATTTCTGGTCATTTTGGTTTGAATGGGAGGGCATTCCCCTCCCCTTCTCTACAAATCTCTGTCAGGCATCGTCACATAGAGCTCAAACCACATTTCAAAATTTGACCACAGTCAGTATCAACTCAAAACAAACCCCACTGATATAAACAATGGATTGCTTCTTCACCTAGTTCAATTTTAAGCCTCATGCACTTTAGTCCCATATACACCAGACGTCAGAAGGGAAAACAAGTTGACCTGGAGATGGGGACAGCACCTTGATGGCGGCATTATATCCTAGAATGGCTCCTCTCCAGTTCTGTACAGGACATGTCTCTACCTTGATCCCCGTGAGAATGCTCTCGCTTCTATTTTGAGTCGCTCTGCTTGACTGTGCTGCCTGTCAGCAAGAGAGAGCGGCACAAGCTCTCTCTCCCTCTCCCTGTGTTTCCCTTTTTCTTTTCCCACTGCAGGTCATTAATTTGAATGTCTGATTAGTTTGCCGCAAACACATTATCCTAGGAAAATGTTCAAATTGACTTTGGCTCGGGATGCCTAAATATCATTTAAAACAAATTCCCGAGAGCTAATCTGATCAGGCACCCAGTAATCTTTCGTTGATACTGTATAACACGCTGCTATAAATAACCTGCGTTGACTCATTCGCTTCTTTTTCTTCCTCTGTTGCAGCATCCTGTTTGCAGATATAGTCGGTTTCACCAGTCTGGCCTCGCAGTGCACAGCCCAGGAACTGGTGAAACTGCTCAATGAGCTGTTTGGGAAGTTTGATGAGCTTGCCACGGTGAGTGTGTTCCCCTTCCTTGAACAAATATCCCTCATTGCATTCATTAACTGTTGGCACAAAGAGCTGCTCTTTCTCTCAATGTGTCCAGACATTTTGACACAGCAAGGTTGTGTGTGTTTGTCCTGCTTTGGCCACAGGCTGCTGGGCACTAGCCACTGTTGTACCAGCTTAGCATAATGTCACAGGGAATACTGGAGGTCCATATGATGCTTAATGTGATTATCCAGCGCTTCATTTGAAGAAGAGTTGACGGACCTCTTTAATCTAGGCCAGATTTACCTGGGGTTAAACCTCGCCTCCACTCTGGTCGTGTGAGGGAACTGAACGAAGGGGCCGCGGAGTTCCACTCATCCCGATCGTTCTTGGTTGGCATGTTGGAAAGATTTCAACGTCCCCATCTGTCAATATCTCACTCTTTACGATTGCAGTGCCGACAAGTTGCTCAGCCGCTGTGAGTTTGACCGCTGCGGTGAAACTCAACGCTTTGAAACGTGACACGCTGCTGTTACGACATCTTCTTTTCACGTCATAAATCGTGCTAATTAGAATAAACAGAACGAGTATTGTTCCTTCTCAAGGGTTGTGGGTTAGGCGAGAAGGTTCAGCCCCTGCAGATCACCCTGCAACAGCCTTATCTACACGTAATCTGGCCTCTATTACTTACACTGGGCACATGCCCTTGTCAAATCCATTAATCCATAGGATTACAACTAACCCCTTTTTGCTTTCATAGAAGTTTTTTCTTGGGTGTTAAGAGCATCTATTTTTAGCTTGTTTGCTTAGCCAGCACAAAATAAGAAGCAAAACAGACTTTGATTTGTTATCGCCATTCATGGTTTCTTCTGCCAAGGAGGTTATGGTTTTTGCGGTTATATGTTTGTTTGCATGATTTTTGGAATTTCTACTTTCTTCAACATTGTGTTTGTTGGAATTGAAATGTATGTCTGAGCTTTCTTCATTATGAATCTGGATTTTAAAAAGTCAGGCATATTCAGGGGACTGGATTTTATGAATGGGTGCAATTTGGTGCAGATCCAAATAAAACTGTTGGATTGAAATGTGTTTTCAGAGTTTTGGTCGAGTGTCATGGGAGGTTTCGTTGCCTGTCTCATTAATCTGGGATCTGTTGCTTTTGTTCTACTGAATTTCAACTGCAGTCTGTTTTTATCGGACAGATGCAGTTTCCCCTGAGAACCATTAAGCAAAATCAAGATGATTCCATGCATAACTACACACACACCCACACACACAAAATCACACACACACACACATACTCATTCATAGATGCTTCATTTAACTGCGGCAGATGATACATTTAGATTCATCTCCTGGAGTCATTTGGGTAGAAGAGACGCTGTCTCGAGCTGCCGCAATTTTCTTTCTTGTTGTGATACGAGCTGTCTCGTTCTTTTACTTACAACTGAATGGACTGGTCAAATCTCCACTTGGCTGCTGTAGCTGAGAGCCTCATATTACACTGAGAGACTGTCCCCAGCCATGCAACGTGTCATCAAATGTTCCAGCCGCTGCCCTGACCCAGAGCCCCACTCACTCTGATCCACTTTGGCAGGAAGTGGCCGTGTCAGTGACTCATGGTCGCGGTCGCCGTGGGCACGCGGACCCGTTGTCGTTCCATACGAAGAGCGGGCGATGCCACATGGCCACTGGTTATCGTCTCATAGAACCGTTCCAGCACCATCCCCACACCACCTGTCCACTCTCTGGACTTGTCAAGCTGCACGGGAAGTGGGCCAGGAACGCAGTGTTCTCCTAAAGTGCTGCTGATGTAGAGGAGCGAGCGTCGTCTCCTCTTCCTCTCCTCTCCTCTCCAGCTATATCCAACAGTTTGACTATAATCTCATCTCCCTTTTAACCCCAATTAGCCATCATGGTCACACCAGTTTCAAAATTTCCTACATAATCACCTCACCTAATCTAGTAATTTATAGATATCTGAGCATTTGAGAATTCAACCTCATATCCGTATCAGTTTCCTCTAATGCCAACAAAGGGATTGTGCTAATTCATTTTACCCATCCGCTTTCAAAGAGACATTTCAAACAAATCTCTGAAGATTATAAAGTACAGTTATAATTCCCCGTGCCTCCACATTGCACTTCCCACCACCTGTTAATATATTAATATAAACTAATGCAGCTTTAAGAAAAGTCTATTTTTGACTCTGCCAGGAGTGTGAGTTCCTGCATGTCATCTGTTTTAAGAAGATATGCCATGCCCAGAGGGAAAGACTGTGAAGCCAATATGCTACATTAGTCCTGCCGAGCTAATGGTCAGTAGAGGAGGAAAATAACTTCTTCAAAAGCCCCAAGGTCCTGGGTGAAACAGAATTTTAAATGTTGGCAGTGATCATCCAGTTCAGCCAGGCCAGGTCTCAAAGACGCAGGTCACAGCTGGGTTTGGGGTTGTGTCTTTAGGCTGATTCAGAAACGTTCCCTCGTGTACTAACTTACCAAGTATGTGTCCTAATAACCGTAAAAAAAAAGGCCAAGACCTACTAAGTACGGGGGTAGCTTGAAAATTGAAATTAACAGGAAGTACCTTCACGCTGATCAGTGTTTGCCATTTGATTCCCCCCACCCACAAGGACACAAGCTGGGAGTAATTATAACTCTTCTCCACCAGGCTGAGAATCTGCCGCCTGGCGCTGAGAGTGAAGACGAGGGGCGCAAACATCTCAGGGAAAAGCTCTGAAACCTTATCACAACCCAAAGTACCCGAAGCCACACTGACACACAGAGGGATTTTAATATTCCTCACTGAATCCACAAAGGTTTTTCTCTATACAGGATTAGTGGAAGAGGGGGATGCATTTTTGTAAACGGATGATAACTAGAATGTGTGTCCGAATTCTGAGACGACTCTTGTGAGAGGGACTAATTGATTAATTGGTGTTTTTGTGATGCGAGATTACATTAATATCTGGTCTGGGTGTGTCTGAATACATGTTTGTACAGTATATACAGTGTGTGCGCGTGTATGTGTGTGTGTGCGTGTGAGTCGCTGCTGTTTCCATGGCAGAGCCTCACAAAGCTTTTCATTCTTGCCTCTTTTTTCCCTCTCTCCTCTCACATCACCTCCCTGCATCAATGCTTTCAGACTCCTCCGCTCCTTGTCTCTCAGCTTCCTGATTGACACGCAGCAGCCTACTTCCCTCAACTGTGTCTTTAATGCCCCGTGGTTCTCTGCACTCTCTTCCTCTCTCACGTTTTTTCCATTTTTAGGCTCCATGATGTATCTATCTATTGTCTCTTACTTCCTCGACAAGTCAGGATCCCACCTTTTTTTTTCTTGTTCACACATATATGACTGTGAAAGCTCAAAACAGCCTGCATCGCATGTGCAGCACATGCATGCGTAGAGATCATTCATTGGTATATTTGTTTCCTTGTTATCCCTTTCCCGCAGAGCTTTATGAGAGGGAGCATGCTGTGTCTGATGGTTGTTAGAACTATTATACCCTGTTCAAAGGTTATACTGAAACTACTATAATAGGAACATGCAGAACAAATATTCATCCAGTCATAAGAAACCCTGCAATGTAATTTCACTGAACCGCTGAGCAACAAGCAAATATTTAGTTATCTCAGCCAAAGAGGTTGTGTTTTCTCCCCGGTCCATTTGTTTGTTTGATTCATAAGAAAATTACACAAAAGCAACTCGATGGATTTCCATGTAACTTGGTGGAAGGATGTGGTTTTGGTCTGGAAAGAACCTCATTAAAAGGTTTCCTCAGATCCAGATAAAAAGGAAATAATTCATGGATCTTAATGGATTTTAGGGAACTGACATCTATTAGTGGGTGAAAATTGTTGCAGATTGATTGAATTTAAGGGGACCCTTGGGCCTTGGTGGAGGTCCGCGCTATACTGAGTGCCATTCAAGCCTTTAGCATGAGCTTTTTATTTTCCACAGTACATTTTTGTATTGATTCCTGTTTGTTGCTGGGTTCTTAATTATGTTAATTGCATCTTAGAATGTTTTTGTTATATCTGCCACTACTTACATTTGTATACAAAACCTTTTTATATAATTTGCTGCCTATCTTGACCAGGAGTCCCTGCAGAAGCTGTATGGTCCCTAAGTGGGACCTTAATGAAGTGTTATTTTGCATAGAAGTTAAAGGGTCAGTGTGTAGAGTTTAGTGAAATCTAGTGGTGAAGTTGCATATTGCAGCTGAATGATCCTCACCTCACCCTTCCCCTTTCGTACATTAAAAAGAACCTGTGGTAACTTTCAGTCGTCATAAAAACTCAAAAGGGGTTTAGTTTAACTGTACAAAACATGGCGGACCCACTCCTGAAGTAAATATAAAGTATTTAAATAGAAAGGGCCTATTCTAGGGTAAACAAAACAACAATTTGTACAATTAAGATGAAAAACAAGAGTGACAATATCCCTAGGATTATTTTATTATCAATTTCTACCGATATAGCCCTTTCACCTAAATCTTACAAGCTGCAAAAATTTTTATAATATAATATTTACACCTGCAGGTTTATATAATACTTAATCTTCTGCCACTACAAATATCACATTGAAGAAAGGATCGCTGGAAAAGATGTTCGCAAAAAAAGCAGAAATAATTATTTTTAGATTAAACAGCAAGGCTGTTGGCTGCCCGCGCTCTGACAGCTGCCTCTCAGAAACTAAAGTCTGGGTGTAAACACAACTCAAATAACCCTGTTTGGGTTCGACTCATGTGCAGGTGCTGGGATCACTGTCAAGTCCTTCAGTTTCCCTCAGATGCCTCTGAGCTGAAATAAAATCTGTGGACTGGAGCAAAACCCAAATCAAACAAACCAGCTTGGGTTCTCGATGGTGGGGGGGAGGAGGGGTGACAAAAACAATACGGGTGGTGGCTGTCGCAGCGACACACAATCCTGTAAAACCCTCCTTCAAATGTTCAGAGAACCAGCATGCATGCAAAGTCAAACCGCCTCGGAACATTGAGCGTTTGTTATTCTTTAAATGTGTTAAATATATCCACGGTAATAGGTTTACTTCACAGATCTCCAACACCTGCTCGCTCCTACCCACCAGGTTGAGGTGGGTGGAGGAAGTGTTGATATGTTATTCATTTGTGTTGCACATAAATTATTCCATGTTAGTTCAGTTCCGCGAGAGAGCTGCTGGCAAAAAAAAATGGAAATAAATATCTAGTGGTTGATGGAGAGAACTAGATAGAACAGGTGTAGCTAAAGATTTTACCCATTGCAATGAATCACTGTCTGTGGATATTGATGCAACGTTGACGTCCAATCCTTTGCCGGGCCGAGGAGGTTCGGACAGGTGGTCCATCATTTTGCGGAATACATATAAAAGCCAGAGGAAGAATTATGGTAGCACATAGTTGTGAGTATATAATTGTATTGTGGGTATTCGGTTGTGTTTTGTGCGTATTTGATTGTATGGTAAATACTTGGTTATGTTGTGCGTAAATTGCAGGGCATTTTCTCTTTGTGTGTTTTCTTAAATTGTAGTGCATTGACCTCTCAGGGCCACCATCCAGAATGCTTAAAACAGACCAATTGCTTTTCATCAGAATCAGTAAAAGTCGTTTTCAGTGGTTCTGCCTCTCTGCAGAGGGCAGATCCAGAATCAGATCCACAGCACCGTTCTTTCTTGTGTCCTTTCAGCTTACCAAAGTTACAGCAGTGTAAGGGCCTGGAATCTCTCTCCACATCAGCAATGTGTACACAGCACTGATCGTTGTCTGTGCATCAAACACCGCTGCTCTCTGAGACTTGTAGGAAATGAAGTGCAGCTGCTCTCAGCTGGCTCATCTTTTCCACCTCATCATAATTTACTGAATATCCCCCCCCCCGCCCTGTACGTGTCTCTTTGTCTTGGCCTTTTTGTCTCCCTCTGTTTGTTTGTGTGCACTGAAGTGGTTGCTCATTTGCATTTCCTGCAACCAGACACAGCACATTACGGTATTTATAAGGTGCTCTGGTAACACTGCTACATCTCACTTTCAGTTGTTCTGCTCAACTTATCCCAACCTCACTGGAAATAGTAGAGAGTATACTTCTAATTTCATATGCTCATAGAAATCAGTCCCATAATCATGTTTTGATTATGGGACAATGAAAATGATAAAATGTGATGTGATCCAGATCCCCACCAAAATCTATTGGGTTCTTCCATGACCCATACCACACCCTTCCACCAAGTTTCATGAAAATCTATTTGTTTTTGTGAAATCTTGCTTTTAAACAAACATACAAACATACAAACAAATCTACCAATAAACAGACAGGGGGTGAAAACATTCAACTCAGCCCCCGGAAACTCTGTCACCAACGTTCTCCTTCCTACGCTGATGACCACAGAGATTGCCCACAATGCTTCAGTCACATAACAGCGGTAATCCTGCTCGGGTCTGAATCAGCTCCTAAGCCCACACAGTGCAGATTAGCACAGGAAAAGTACAGAGTAGGAGACTCTGCTTCCTGTAGCTTCAGCCATGCTGTGTAGAGCCATCTGTTTGCTGCTCCGCCGTGACCCGAGTGACCTCCAAAGAGAGCTCATCACTTCTGTAACAATATACAACTTTCTGCTGTCCAATGAGAGCGAGAAGGACTTCGAGCATAATTGACATAATTTAGAATTTTTGTGAACTGTTTTCCTCATCGCTGTGTTTTAGCTCTCTAAGGTGTCTATTTGAAATTTAGCTGTGTACACCGGGTTGGAAGAGAAAACAGTTGTGTAGCTGTAACTTTCACATAAGCAGAGTTCGGACTGAAGTTCTGTATTTTCAGTGTTTCCTTGTATTATTGCATGATCAAAAACGACAACTTTGAAGCTGGGTTTTGCTGTTGCTAATTTTAGCACAGTGCTCGTTGCTCAGGCCGTAGTCGGTTTAAATATTTTTTGGTTTGAAGAAAAGATTAAATAACACTTTCCTCATTCCCTGGAGGAGAATTCAGTAAATCAGTAAATCAGAAGCACAAGAATTAAACCAGGGAAAGAAAGAAATAGAGAACAGTACAAAAATACTCCTGTATGGAAATGTTGAAAGATACAGTACCTAAAAAATCTGTGTACATGTCCAAAGCAACATAGTAAATGTATATAAATGGTCTTGATTTATATATATATATATCGCTTTTATAGGGTTGATGACCCACTGGTTTGAGGACGACCCGCTCTACCCCCTGAGCCACAGCCGAAGATATACATATACTTTCCATATGTGTCAAAATAAAATGAGTAGATATAAAAATAAGTGTTTACATTTCTTTCTACACACTTCATTGCTGCTGGTTCCCTTTTACATGAGCATCACATGTGCGTCTGTGCCACTTGAAGCATGACCACAGCACGTGCAACTACAACAACCCCTTGTTATTCATCTGTTCTGGAACTTATTTTGCTGTGAAAAATAGAATGACCGTTCGTGCATAACTATGAGTTTCTGTGCTCTTCACACGGATGGCCAGTGATCCCATTACCGCCATGGAAACAATAAAGGGTTACGAGAAGGCGTCCACGGTAACGCTGCTTAAAATGGACTGTCATCCTCTAATGACGGTTATATTCGTATGGGTGCCTTTTCTTGCCTCTGCTCGTTGTCCCTTAAAAAAGTGAGTGACTCACCTCGCTCCCTAAAAGTGTGACTGATCTGTTGATTTAGCACGGCATTGTGGGAACCATCACAGTGTTTGCATGGGTTGATGAAAACGATACAACAATCAGTCAGTGTTCAGCAGCTTTGTTTTATATGCTTTAAATTTAACCTGATTCATTTTGATTTGTAGGTTTACTGATTTATTTTGCCACGTAGGCCTCTCCTGTACTCGGAGTCCCCCCTTTCTGTTGCCTCCATCTGTTCTTATTTGAACTACACTGTATGTGAAATCTGGTGCAGCTTGATTGAATTCTACTGAGTGCCCTTCTTGATAAGTGTTCTCTCTTCTCTTCATCTTTTTGATGGGCAGGAGAATCATTGCCGCAGGATTAAGATCTTGGGCGACTGTTACTACTGTGTGTCTGGACTGACCCAGCCCAAGACCGACCACGCCCACTGCTGTGTGGAAATGGGTCTGGACATGATTGACACCATAACGTGAGTGGTCCCATTTTTAGATGAATCAGTAATGTATATATTTTTCTGTGAGTGAAGGATTTTAATCATCATCCCGACAGAGATGGAAGAAACAGTTTTTTATTTCATTTATTCCATGACGTCCTTTGAGCAGTGTGGAATGCAGCCTGCTTAGCCATGTGTGCTGTGAGCGGATTCTAACACTGGACATTTGAGAGCAGAGCTACAGTTGGCTGACAGAAAAGCTTTGGATAGGGAAAAAAAAAGATTTCATTGAACTTGAATGTGTTTTCTCATAATTTGGAAGAAGGAAAAACTGGAACAAAAGAAAGTAAGACATTAAGATGCATCAGAAGATACAACAGGACACTTTCTTGGCTTTACTGGAAGCCTGTTAATTAAGATTTATGATCAAGATTTGACTTTTTACTAAATTAATAATTTAAAAAAAATGCTTTCTGTTGTTCATCCGTTTTGGTATGTTAGAGCATAGACTAATACGATAGCGTGTGTCGAGTACTTATAGTTATAGATTTTACATTATTAAATATTCATGATGTTGTGTGTATCTGAGCTCAGTCATAACACATGAAAAATGTATTGTAATAGTAAATATTCTGATGATAGATTCTTGTCTTGCTATGTTTGTCTGTGGGTCTACTTCGATAGGAACATTTATAAGTAGCATATGTGCACGTTTTTAATAATGTCATGATTTTTGGTGTATAGATATAGATAAGAGATAAAGATAGAGACAGATATACACATATACATATATAGAATACTTCATCAATAATATATTAATGTAGATATTGGATGATATATATAAGTATAGATATAGATATATCAGATATTAGATTTGGATATAGATAGATATATAATTAGGTATAGATATAGATATAGATTTAGATATGACCTCACTCCAGTGCTGGTGTTCTGCCCCCTGCAGGTCAGTGGCAGAGGCCACAGAGGTCAACCTGAACATGCGTGTGGGCTTGCATACAGGTCGGGTGCTCTGTGGAGTGCTGGGCCTCAGGAAATGGCAATATGATGTCTGGTCCAATGATGTGACCCTGGCCAACGTGATGGAGGCCGGGGGACTACCTGGGTAAGAACCCTTTCACATGAATACTGGCCTCAGCAGCTCTGGATGACTCTTCTACAGTGGAGCTCTGGAAAAATACTGCCCCTCTATTTAGAGGCCTACTAAAGTCTGTAATGGCAATTCAAATATATCACCAGTTTGAAAATGCACACAATCCATTGAACAATTTAATCATATGACAAAGTGTTGTCCCTACACATCTTATTTTCCAGTGACGTGTGAACTTTCCAAATGTTATCAAATATTTCAGGGCTTTTTTCAAAGTTTCACCACATTTTAAAGGAAATACTTAAAGGTTAATTGTGTAGAATTTAGTGACATTTAGTTGGACTCCTGTAAAAAAAACATGGAGGCCTCTGTAGAGAGGACCTGCTCTCTAATGTAAATATAAGGATCCTAAATATGAAGGGCCCATTCCAGGGTAAAGAAGATGACATTTTTTACAAAAACATCACAAGGATAATTTCATATTCAATTTCTGCCAATAGATCCCTTTCACCTAAATCTTACACTCTGAACCTTTAAGTTTATATATTTGAATATTTGAATAAATGCCTAGAGGAACAGGATTTGAGAACTTACTCTGACAGTCTCCTGTAACACAGACTCTTCTGTTGTGTTGTGTTGTGTTGTTTTTTTTTATGCATGCCCTGTCTGTTTCTACAGGAAAGTCCATATCACCAAATCTACACTGGAGTGCCTGAATGGAGACTATGAGGTGGAGCCTGGAAACGGCCACGAAAGGAACCCCTTCCTCCTGAAACATGAAATTGAAACCTTCTTTATTGTGCCATCTCACCGACGGAAGGTATCGTAGTGTTGCTGTGTGCCGAGCAACTGCATATTCTAACTCCTGCATGTATATCTATATAATCTATACAGCTCCGAATCAGACGTATGTTTGGATGAATCCTTGCCCTCAGCTGAACCTGTTAATACGTAGACAGTGTACTCTACACATTAACAAAGCTTCTGCATGACGTATGCTAATCCATATTATTGGACCTACAATGTGTGTGGTTAATCAGTGAAGGCTAACCATAGGCTTATCTTAACCAGTCTTCACCTCTATGCCAACATCTAGAATATAAACAATCCTTCCAGTAGAATCATGGTGGGGCCACAGCATCTAACATCACATGATGGAGCTCTCACGCATTTGTTCTTGAGCTAATCTCCCTTCCAGTCTGTAATGCATTGAGCCGGGCGATAAAGAGAGAGAGAAAAACAGCCTGTAGCATTTGTCATGTCCAATCTGCTCTGTCCGACAAACTTACGGAGATATATGTGTGTGTGTGTGTGTGTCGCTGCACATAAACACGGACACCTCCAACCAGATGTGCCACACGCTGCTGGAGAGGGGATTTCCGTCTTGTCTCTGTATCTATTGGGTTTCCTCTCCTCTTCTTCTACCTCTCCTCTCTTCCAGGCAGGCTCAATGTTGTGTGAGATATAAGAATCTCACATAGGTTACGAGGATCCTCACGTGAACCTGTGACATCACAGTCGCGTGTATTTTTTCTTAGATATGCGGGACACTCTGCTAATCCTCTTAATAGAGCTGATGGTTTAGACTTCATCAAAGGGCTCATGGCTCAGAGAAAGATGTGCCCTGACTAAGCTGTGCTGGATGGGCTGCTACGCTCCCCGCTATAGTGTCTTTAATTATTCCTGCTTAGGGACACACTCCCTAACTTTGGTGTTTAACAAAACACACTTTTCGCACAACAAAACACACTAATTTCCTCAAAACTTCAAACATATGTTAATCTAGATTTTCTAAGATAGTGTTACGAAGGAGAAACAAGTAGAGCAGAGTTATGAATCTATTTAAATCACCCAAGGGATTGACCTCATTCTTACCACTTTACAGTTAAATTCCTGAACCTGATAACAACAATGATTGCATGCAAGTGTGTGTGCATGAGCATATGTGCACGTGCATGCTGTCCAGGGCCTGAGTTGCATGAGTTATACAACCTTACATAACAAATATATAAAGCTGTGTGCGATGTCATGACTTAATCCTTGTTCCCGTTTCTTATCTGGTTGCAGATATTCCCAGGATTGATTCTTTCGGATATAAAGCCCGCCAAAAAGATGAAGTTCAAAACTGTGTGCTACTTACTAGTGCAGCTTATGCACTGCAGGAAGATGTTCAAGGCTGAGATTCCCTTCTCCAATGTCATGAACTGCGAGGACGGAGATAAGGTAGAACAACCTCAGTGTCTGTGTTGACGTTCCTGTGTGTGGTCGTGCTGTGATTTGAATAGAGGCTAAGAACAAATATAAACAAGTCTGGATGTCTAGAGGTTCCTACAATAGTGAAATATTAAAGACTAATACAATGGTACTGTTTATGTATTACAGTTTAAATTGTATAGAGAGTGTTGATATGTTAGAACTGTTCAGAAATTATTAATTTATGTAATCTACATTCTTAGGTGCCTTTTCCAAAAAAGGCTCATTTTAAGTTATGCCTCGAAGTTTCATTGAGCTTTACATCAGGATTCTGACTCGGCCTATTCACAATGCAAATTTATACAATCTTAACATTTGAGCTTCAGCTCCACAGAACATTGTTGCAACAGAAAAGAGCAGTGGACGTCTAGAGAGGAGAAGTAATGTGTGTTCCTTCCCGGTTCAGTTTCTTTCTTACTGTGAACTCGTGGACATACATTTGATTAGACGTTAGAATGTGCAAGAAAAAGTCACATATCCATGACGGCAATTTTGTATATGTTGGTGTAACTCTACTTGAACATTGCACATTCTCAGCAGAAATCTCTGCAGTTGAGTTCTTAAATCTATAGGTTGTTTTTTGGGATGTTATATAGGTTCTTGTTTTCCGATGTGTCATAAATAAGCTAACCGCAGTGTGGGAGATACTAATTCAAGTTTTGCAGGAGTTACAGTCGGTGAATAAATCCAGTGTGTGGCTGTAACAGGATGTACAGTATACTAAATCATAAGAAGGTTGGGGGGGTGACGGTGAGACGTGTTCAGAGCACGCAATCCTATCAGCTGTGATGACCTCAGCGTGTTGCTCATGCCAGAGAGCAACAGGCCATTTCCCTAACATATACTGTCAGTGGCACTGGCAATCTGGGTAAATGTCAAAGGGCTTATTTGACCTTGTGCGCCTGGAAAGAAATCCTCTGGCCTGGCAGCTATACAATGCCTGCACCAGCTATTTGTACAGCGCAGTGTGTGTGTGTGTGTGTGTGTGTGTGAGTGTTTGTGTGTGTGTGTGTGTGTGTGTATGTGCTCGTACATTGTAGAGACTGAGACATAAATCAAATTCACACCCTCACATATCAGGGAGAAAAAAACTTCTCACTTGATGTCAGGACATGACTTCTCCTGCTTCATCCAAAGACTGGGCAGTTAAAATGGGGACCCAAAAGCAATGTACTGGCACACAGGGTTGGGGTTAGGGGGTTAGGTTTATGATAAGGGTTCTGCTATTGTGTCAGATGATTAAAGAAACAGGAACTCACCATATTGGATTATTGCCTACAGGTGCTGGTGAATAATAGTTGATTAAGTTAGGAGTTACTTGCCTTCACTGAGTCTTAAACCGGCAACCACATGAGACAGGTAACTGAATCGAGGGGTGTGGGGTAAATTCCTCAACCCACTGAGAGTCTCAATACACCACAGGGTTAGAGGGTTAGTTTTGGAAAATTTAAGAATCAAGAGGAGCCTGAGCGACAAAGTCCATATTCTATCTATAGACCAGGACTTTAACACTGGACTCTAAGGTGGAAAGCCCTGTACTGTAAATTCACTGGGATGTAACTTTCAATACATTTTCCGTTGTGATTAGATTTCTAAATAATCTACAACAGTTTATTCTTGTCATGTGGATTCATCAGATTTCTATGACTGTCCAGGGTAGAAGAAGATAAATGATGATATTTCTATGTGTTTTTAATCTTTCATAAATTTACATGAAACAGAACTCTTGAGAAAAAGTACATGTTCCTCACCACCGGGTAGTGCTGCAAACCTAGTCTTTCTTTCTGTCACAAAAGACGATTTAAGGATGAATTTTCTATTTTTGTAGTTTGTGCTATATTGTGATTGGGTGGGGGGGTCTTTTGTCCAAATATTTAGATCTAATTAATAGGTTATGTAGGTTTTTATTTATCTATAAGGGTTAATGGTGTTGTGTTTTGAAAATCACAACACCTTTTAAAAACCTAGCTGAAACCATATCCCTAAGCCTAATCGCAACCCTAACCCTAACCGTGATTAGGGTTAGGGTTGCCCCCTCAAGTTTGCATTATACCAGTAATGACAACATCCTCACAGCATAGACAGGAGTCAGATTAGAATAAAGTAGTGAAAAGTAACAGGGGTGATAGGTAAAGTCATAAACACGTACACCTTCAACTGAACACTAGATTTACATTCAGACCACACACACCCTCTTCAACTGTGTGCGAAATAACCAATTCTAGACACGACTTCGGAGCAATATGAGGGACAGATGGGATGAATGAGCAAGATTTTGCAGGAGCCTTGTCTATAACGTGTCCTACATGTTGAGCACAATACACACCATAAGTAGACGTGATATCTGCAGGCCACTGTGATGCAGCCTAATATAGCATGACAGTGTGAGGGAGGCTGGGAGAGATAAGGGATGGCAATAAGGACAGAAAGAGAGAAGAAAAACAACGTTGAAGGAGAGAAGAGAAACTGCAATAGGAAGCAAAGAGGGAAATGAGGAAGAATAGATAGGAAAGAGAAGTAAGACAGAATATGGTAGGTATGTAGGTAGGAATGAAAGGATGCATGGAAGGAAATAAGGAAGGTATGAGGGAAGGAAGATTGGGAGGAAAGTGTGGAATGAAGTTATATAAGAATATGTGGAAGTGAATACATATACAGAAATGGGGAGGTAGTAAGGAAGGCAGGAAGGAAGGACAGAATTTAAGGAAGGTAGAGAGACGTGTGGCGTAGGAAATGAGGATGAATACATGACAGATTTGGGGGAAGTAATAAAAGAAGAAAGTAGGAATTTAAGGAAGCAACGAGAGGATGCAGGATGTAATAGACAAAGGTCTAGAAAGGAGAGAAAGAAGGAAGGAAGGTAGGAAGAAAGAAATGAAGGAAGTCAGTGAGCCGTACACATTCATGTCATGTTAGGGACTCACAAACGCTCTGACGATCCTCGCTAACACTTCTCCCCCTACAACACAATTCATCCAGCATGCTCACTTACATGTACACAAACACACACACACACATGTTACTGCCCTGTTAACTCTGTCGCTCTGCTCCAGTGGGCAGTGTATTCTCAGTCTGGCTGCTGAGCACACTCTGACACAGCAGGGTGCCTCCAGTGATTAAGTGTGAGGGCGACGTCCTGATTTGAAAGTATAATCATGTCCCCGTGTTTATTGTTGTCTCTCACTCACCCCTGTTCCTAATATGATAATTCTCCAGTGGTGTGGAGAAGACACAGTGCCGCCGTTTTAATCAACTTCTACAATTTCACTGAAGATCTCTCCTTCTTCTTCTTCTGACAGCGGAGGGCCATGAGGACGGCGCCGCAGAAGCTGAGGAACCGTCCCAACGCCAACCAGGCCACCGTGGTCCAGAGCAGCCCCAGGACGCGGGTCAACCGCTACATCGGGCGGCTGATCGAGGCCCGGCAGACCGAGTCGGACACGGCCGACCTCAACGTCCTCACGCTCATGTACAAGTGCTCCGAGCGTGAGCAGAGGGTGAGACACACGAGCTGCACGTTGATATGGAGCCTCTGATTGGGTTCGATGCCCTGTCACTCACTCGTCTCTTCCTGTCTGTGGTGTCACCCAGTACCACCAGGTTCCTGATGAGTACTTCACCAGCGCAGTGGTCGTCTCTCTGGTCCTCGCTGCCTTGTTTGGCCTTGTCTACCTTCTCATCATACCACAGTACGTACAAAGTAGTTGTCATCCTCTCTCTCTCTCTCTCTCTCTCTCTCTCTCTCTCTCTCTCTCTCTCTCTCTCTCTCTCTCTCTCTCTCTCTCTCTCTCTCTCTCTCTCTCTCTCTCTATCCACTTACCTCTTTAATTGACTCTTTTCACTTCCACAGATCCTTGACTTTCTGACTAACCCCTGCGTCTCCCTCTCTCACTTCTCTCTTCCACTCAGGGGCACAGTGATACTTGTCCTTCTTGTCTTCTGCATCTGTTTCCTAGTAGCTTGTATCATGTACCTGCACATCACTAGAATACAGGTAAACACAGATACTTCCTTATCGTCACCTTTCATGAGGGAAAGTCATTCTTTTATTTTTCTATTGAAAAGGTCTCCATGAAACTTGGTGGAAGAATGCAATGCGGTCTGGGAAGAACCCAGATCAGCTTTTCCAGGGATTTTCACATTGTCAGACATCAGGGCACCTTTTGACATTTTCCTAGATTTTTGTAAGAAAAATCATGCGTTATTATAAACAATTTTTTTAGGGGAATAATATTTAATGAGGAGACCTGGTGGAACAATGTACTTTATATTCTCGTAGCAAATTCTACTCATGAAATATTAATCCTTTAACAATGTGGTCCTTCACAGAGCAGGGACGTTTAATCTCACTCTTCGTTTTAATAATTTTTTTGTCATTTTCAATCCATTTTATGTCACTTTATTGTAATTGCTAACTAGTTTTCATGATCATGATCACTTTCTCTTTTCCTTACTCGCCTCACTGACCTCATACTACGATTTCAAGCCTTTTGCACTTGTTCCTCGTTCTGACAGCTATTAACATTTTGTCATTTGCCATAAATGAACATTTTCAAAAACTTTAGAATGACACAGTAGAGCACATACCTCAACAGTCCTGTTATGACACCACATCTAATTTGACTATCCAGATTTTATTTGGATCTAGCCCAGATTCCACTCACTCATATCGTCACATGTCAACCCCCGAATTTCTCTTCAACAAGATTCATCAATTACTCTCCTTGAAATTGGGAAAAAAGTCAAAATACACAATGTTGAAGCTACAAGACAATTTCACCCTTAGGCCAAATCTGCTCCAAAATGTCCCATCCTTCCATCAAGGTTTCTGGAAATCAGTTTTTGAATAATCCTCATTGTCTCTTGCGATACATTTCTTTAGTAATGTAACTTTGTATCTTCCTGATTCATTCTTATCTTCCATTACCTTTGTCTCAGTGTTTTCCAGGGTGCCTGACCATTCAGATTCGCACTGCCCTCTGTATTCTCATAGTGGTCTTAATCTACGCTGTGGCCCAGGCCTGTGTGGTAAGTGGGAAAGGAAACAGCAAAATGTCATCTGCCCCAAATGACCCACAGGTCAACCAGTAAGAACACTCATATTTTGAGCTGTAATTCTTCCTCCTCCATCTTCCTGCTCGTCCCCGACAGGTGGGCTGTATGCCGTGGCTGTGGGGGAGAGCCAACACCAACAGCTCCATCGTCATCATCGATGGCCTCAGTGGCGCCAAACCACACCATGGCGGAGCTGCCTTGCGAGGGGGCCCGCTACGCCTTCCTCTCCTGCGTGGTGGGCACCCTCACGCTGGCGCTTTTCCTGCGGGTCTCCTGGCTGCCAAAGGTGGCGCTAATGCTCCTCCTCGGGGTGCTGTATATCACAGTGTTGGAGCTCAGTGGCTTTCGCGGGAAGGAAGGGTGAGGTTCACTTGTACACACACACACACACAATCAAAAACACTTTAACTTGACTTCCTGGAGTTATCACACATATCCGATTGGAGCTTTAATCTGGGCAGAGTAAATGATTGACCCTCAATGTCAAGCAATGGTTTCCTGTTTGTTTAATGCACAGCAGGAACAGATGAGTGTTTACAGTACATGTGCTGTGTGTGTGTGTGTGTGTGTGTGTGTGTGTGGAGGAGTCTTTGCTTGTCTTCAGCCTAAACGTAATCATTTTCCAGCCTTTGAAGGAGCACATGTGCTCATCATTAGTTCTGAATCCAAAGCTGGACCGGACACAGTGGGCTGGATGATGGGAGAGCATAGTCTCAACTCAGCACCCAGTCAAATTGATTGGATTCCAGATGATAAATGGGCCCCTGAAAAATCGTAACACTGAATTTGCTTAAGGTTATGAATATATCAAATATAGGTTAAGAACAGTTATGCATCAGTAAACAATATAATAGTGTGCAATCCAATATTTCAAATAACACCTTCGAGCTCTTGCATTTCATTTTGTGTTTTATTTTCATGCTGTCCCACAAAAAATATAATTTTCGGGTTTTTTAACAAGTCAAATTTGACTCATCGCTGCTCTCGACGCCGTGGGGGGTCCAGTGAAACCTGCCTGTGTAGTGCTCTGTGTGGTCCAGTCCCTGATGCTGACGCGTGTGTTGGTCTCTCTTCCACAGTGGGGGGTCCTTCCACATCCGGGGCTATGAGCCCATCCTGTCTCTGTTGCTCTTTGTCAGTGCCCTGGCCCTCCACTCCAGGCAACTCGACCTCAAACTGCGCCTGGACTTCCTATGGGCTGTGCAGGTCAGGAAGTGTGTGTCTCTATGCATGTGTATCTGAAGGAGGCTTGAGTCTCATTATTATTGTGTAGGTTTTAACAGAATAGAGTTACAGCTTCGATATATCCAAGCGCTTGGGTTGTGTAGGAAAAGGATTTGTATTTATAGGCTGCCAGCTGTCTGTTCTTTGGCAAAAGCAAGGGTTTCGTTTGGCATCTAAAGTGTAATAAAAGGACTATTTTTCACAAGTGTTGAAGCAAAAGCTGAATCTTAAGATATTTAACCCTTTAACTAAGTACCCAAGTGTATTGATATCCAGCTATGACACAGACAATCCATTTGTGAGGCTCGTAAAGTTTTTTACTGACCCCGTGTGGTGGAAACGTGGAACAGGCTGCAGTGCTCAGGCCTCTGTGTGTGTGTGTGTGTGTGTGTGTGTGTGTGTGTGTGTGTGTGTGTGTGTGTGGTATGGGTTCTCAGGCGGAGGAGGAGAGAGATGGCATGGAGAAAGTCAAGCTGGACAACAGGCGGATTCTCTTCAACCTCCTGCCCGCGCACGTGGCTCAACACTTCCTGCTGTCAAACCCCAGGAACATGGTGAGCCTCGCTAATAGACAGGCAGGCAGACAAACAGAGAACCAGGTAGATAACTGGCAGAAAACACCACAGAGAACGGAGGAGGGCCTTTTATCCCACTGTACTGTATTCTCCCCTTTTTTGTCCTCTCAGGATCTGTACTATCAGTCCTACGCACAAGTGGGCGTTCTGTTTGTCTCCATCCCAAACTTCAACGATTTCTACATCGAGCTGGACGGAAACAACATGGGAGTGGAGTGCCTCAGACTCCTGAATGAGATCATTGCAGACTTTGACGAGGTAGAAAAGCTGTTTTTTTGCGTGTCCGGGTTGTTCAGTTAGATTTGGCGTGTAGTTCTGTGCGTTTATTTGATTGTCTGTTTTTCCAGCTCATGGACAAGGAGTGCTACAAAGACATAGAGAAGATCAAAACCATTGGCAGCACATACATGGCAGCTGTGGGCCTTGTCCCCACCATTGGTACCAAGGTGACCCATTAATCTATGTAAATTTTGATTGTACATTATAATAAAAGAGGCAAGATACTAACCGATCAATGTACGTTTACACTTTAGGCCAAAAAATCTGTTTACGACCATCTCAGCACAATAGCAGACTACGCCATTGAGATGTTTGATGTTTTGGATGAAATCAACTACCAGTCATACAATGAGTTTGTCCTGAGAGTGGGTGCGTCTAATCTTAAAGCACAAAAGAAACTATGACACACCTGATTTTATAAGGTTTTTCTATTTGTTTAACACTTTCTGGTATTTACACAGGAATCAATGTCGGCCCAGTGGTCGCTGGGGTGATCGGGGCACGGCGACCTCAGTACGACATCTGGGGGAACACGGTGAATGTGGCCAGTCGCATGGACAGCACCGGAGTACCGGGAAAGATACAGGTGACCATAACACCATTTATCATAACAGCAAACTTGCTACAAAGTGCAACTATAGGATAAGAAATTAAAAGTTATTATCCTTCCTCAGGGTTAAAATACTGTATAACTGCATAATTTTCTTTTCTATGTTCCAACGGCTCAGATCCACTCAACAAAAGCAAAATAACACCCCTATACTGCATATATGTATTAAAGAAAACCACATTTTGATATTTTCGTATGCTCAGAACAGAATCTCAACTAAGCAAAGTATGACGGCCATTTAAAGGAGAGAAAAATCTGAGATTACGAGAACAGAGTTGTAATACTGTGAGAATACAGTAATGCAGAATACTATGGGCTTCATGTTCTTTAAAGAGGTGGACCATTAGAAGATCAGCCTGTTGGCTGCGTTCACATGAGGAATGTGAAGCATCTTGATAAATTACTCTTATGCTATAGTTTTCGGTCTCAGAAAATTGTTTATTTTTAGATACATGATATTACATTCAAAGTTTTTGGAAATAGACATTCCTACTGAGGGGAGAAAATAAATATTGATTTCATGTATGTATATTTATTGAAGAGCTCGAGTTGGGACCTGGCTTTGCTTTAAAACTATTCCTGATGAATGTGAACATTTATATATTTCTCTCTTTTATCTCTCTTGTATCTCTTTCATTCAGGTGACAGAGGAGGTCTATCGCCTGCTGAACAACAACTACGACCTGGTGTGCCGGGGGAAAGTCAGCGTGAAGGGCAAAGGTGAGATGCTGACCTACTTCCTGGAGGGGAAAGTTCAGGGCGTGGGCACCGCCACAGTCTCTTCAGTGATGCGTTCGGCCAGCTTGGCTCGACGCATCCACTCCTGTGGGAAGACGAGCGTCCCGACCAATCTGGGCAGCATCTCCACCGCCAGCCTGGCCGCTTACTCTGGCGTGGGCAGCAGCAGCGTCCAGATGAACGCCGCCAGCAGCGGCATCAGCCAAGTGACTTGTCTCCCCTCCTCCAGCGTGCCTGCAGTGGGCGAGGAGGACGAGGAGGACATTGAGGTGACGAAGATTAAGATCAAGGCTGTGGCCGCCGCTGCAGATGTGTAGGGAAGAAAAACAGGGACTGTAAACTGAGCAGGAAAAAAAAGGGAAAGAAAACCCTGGCTGGAGGCCGAGAGACGACGGGGCTGTTCAGGTATTTCCTTTAAATCCCGAGCTACTGGCAAAACCCAGAATATGCTCATTCAGGATATGAACTTTCAGAGAGAGGACGTGGTGATACAGACAATCATACTCGCTTTTAGGGAAGACAAAACAGGAGTGAAAGAGAAAGATGCCCACAATCTCTAATCGTCTTTTTAACATTTCTATACCAGATAAATAGATGTGTGGTGTCGCTGGGTTCCCTCAGATCCAGGTATAATGTGCATCTTCATTTTATATATTTATATTCTACATATTCCATGTGCATTGATATCCTGAAAAAAAAATAAGACTGATCATGCTATTTGCTTTTGCACTGTCTTTCTGATTATGCCAAGGATACATTGCGTTAATTACGGTGTAAAATTGTGGGGTTTTTTCACGGTGGGTGTAAGCATGCATGTGTGTACCTGTGAGTGTGTGTATGCATGTGTGGTTTAATTCTGAATTGTAACGAAACTGCACAAAGTACTTTTTTTTCTACTCTGAGCCTCTTGGATGAAACAGGCTTTCTCGAGATATCGTCCCCGTTAATAGTGCATGACTTTTTAAAGTTGACAGCCATAGTGACTCCAAGTTGAAAGAAAACCAAAGTAACTGAGCTTTCAAAGAACTTTATTTTGTAACCCCTTTGCATTGCCTCACCATCAGAGGGAAGAGGAAAGATTCGGCAGTAGGTTGAACACGTTCTGCATGTTGCTCTTTTAGACGCCATCGGAGACTTTAAGTGTCTTTTTCTTAACCCAGGATAAGGTTTCAGAGAATACTTGATGGTCTTACTTTGCCCTGATTTACAGACAGTGGTCGCAGAGGCAGCAAAGGTCAAAGGTCAGTGGGAAAACCTAAAAAGATGGACAAAAGTTGATATGCAAAGACTGGACCAATGGCAAAGGATTGATGAGAACCAATACATGTCTATGTATAATGTGCATTTATCCACACAGAAGAGAGCACATCCATTACTTGAGCACACACACACATTAAGCACACAACCTCCTGAAATGCACGCCCTCGTCCTTCACTCACGGCCTCTAGACACGATTTATGTACATTCACATATTCCTCCCACTCAGCAGTGTCCGGCTGCCTTCGTCTTTCAGGCAAACGTAACGGCTTTTTGCTACAGTCGAACTGAGCAGCCACAAGCTTTAGCGCCTCTCTCTTTCAGATACAGCCTCAGAAAACGAGGGGCTCTTCAGATATCCTCTTTATCAACGTATATATACATTAAAATATATATATATATATATATATATAAATATGTGAAACTTTGACTTGATCTGCAAAAGTGTAAATACACAATGTTTCAAGTTTTCTGCCTTACTCAATAAGCTTACCGTGATTGCAACCTGCCTTTTTAGATATATTCACTTTGATATGCAGATCATACTTTTTTTGTAAATAGCAAAGAAGCTGTAAACTATGTTGTATCTTGTACAGTTTGAAGTTGGGTTATTGAATATTTTGTAATAAAGACAATATTGGTGTATAAGATATCACAGTAGTACTCTGAATGTAAACATTTTAATATTTTGCTACCGGTATATAAAATACAGGGTTTGAAACAAGCAATATGAGAATTTCAATATGAGAACCTGGAACGCAATATTTGAACCTTGTCCTCACGCACCACAAACCTTCAGGGGGAAACTTTTTATGGGTAATTTTCTTCGTTAGTTCTAGTCCATAAAATTTCATTTTTCGCATTTAATTTGAATGGCTCTTTAAAAAAACAGTTATTCTACACAGCCAATGATGGCAAACAGGGACAGGTTTATTATACTAATCAATATACTGGTCAGGTAAATGTCAACATGTCACAAACACTGAGCAGTGGGCACAGAGTGGGTGAGGGGTTCACTATGACACCTGGGTCAACGAATGCCATGCTCACGCCACGCTTCAGTATAGTATAGTTTGTTTTTTGGGGTTTGGAATAAACATTGAACAAAAAAACAGGATGCACTGATTGTAATGTTGATTTGTCCTGAGGGATCAACCCTCACGACCTCAAACTAAAGTTGACATTAAGCCCTGAAGGGAATCCAAGGTAAATGTTCACAAACATCACTCCCCCTGATGTCATCGGGGCTAAAGGGCGTCACGGTGAGTGAACGAGCTTGTGGTGTTTCTTAATATCTACATTAACATTAGAGTAGTTTTTCTAAAAACCAAGCAAATGGTTGAGTTGTTTTTTATACTGCTTTAATAGAGCTGGAGGAAACAACACCCCCCTTGGATTTAGTCAAGCTGCAACAAATTTCACACACTTAGAGAAATTAATTATTCTCTGAGAAAAAACACTTTATTTCACAATGTTTAAGAAAGGGATAAAAAAAACGTTCACCTTAATTGAGTGGGATCTTCCCTGACCTGTATTCCATCGTTCGACCCAGTTTTGTTATAATGTTTAATCTTGCTCACAAACCAAAGAGACGGGGGTGAAAACACAAGAGGTTTTGCTCTAAAAAACCCTTATAAAAAAATGAGTTTTATCGAGTGGTGAACCTTAACAATAACTTGTTAACATTTAAAAAGCTTTAAAGTTGATATTTATTACAATAGAGGTTTGAAATACTTTGAACCTCTGGATTAGGTTACACGTCTTCACTTCGGTGGAAGTAAAGAAACAGAACCAGCTGTGATGTGTGTGGAGTTCAACCTCGACACCTGATGTCAATCACCAGCTAATGAAAACCTGACACCGCAGGATCCTCACGTCAGCAGAGAGATGGACGCTCAACAGCAGAATGTAAGTTTAACTCCACTGTTTTAACACAGGAAATACTACTTCAAATACTAATACTAATACTTCAAGTGCTAATTCTCTCTGTGCTCAAAAATGACGTGATGGAGCAGAGGCCTTATCTGGAGCCCATCCAGGAAGAGTCGGAGCAGGAGGATGAAACTGGAGGAAGCAGAACAGAAGACAGAGAGGAGGATTTTCAAAGTGAAGTGGAGATGGAGGAGGAAGTGGCACAGGAGGAAGAGGAAGAGGAGGAGGAGGAGGAAGAGGATGATGTCCCTCTGAGGGTTCTGAGACCCAGGCGACTGTGTCGCTCCCTCAGCACAGAGAGTTTCCTTCACTCGCGCTCGGCCGACAATCACCAGGGAGACTTGGAGGAAAGCTCCGTGTCAGATGCAGTGGATTTAAGTGATGAGGCTAAAAGTTCTTGGCAGACAAATTCAGGAAATGAGGAACAGGCCATCGGTCGGCGGCTCAGGGAGAAGGTGAACGTCTTTGTCATATTTTCCATTCAGAGGAAATATTCAAAAAACATTATACTCAGATGACAACATAGTGATCTGTTGATTTTTTTTATAATCTCCTCCAAGAAACTTCTAACACCTGAACCATCGGTGCAGAAAAAGACAAGGAAGAAAATACGCAAGAAGAAGTCACGATGTGTGAGTTTTCATTTTAAACAAAGAGTTCCCCTCTAAATGTATTGATCATTATAAAGTATATTTCATTTTATTGTTTTTCTAAGTTGTTTCCTCCATGGGTGGTGGAGCTGATGGTCAACATCGAAGAAGCAACAACTCATCGACTGGTGGTTGAGTCACGCTCGTCATCGTCAGGGCTTGCGAGCTGAACGAGGGGACGTTGGGCACATGAGGCTCTGACCCGAAACACACACACAGACACACAAACACACACACACACACACACACACATAAAACACACATAAAACACACCATGTGAAGGGTTAGCCTGGCCCGAGGGTAAAATCTATCAATTAATAAAGATTGAGACAAATTTGTTTCATGACGAAGGTTCATGAAGTTCACTTTCTATCTATTTTATCACACCTCAGTACATCAGACCTACAGAGCATATTAATAATAAATGTAATATTTCATTTTCGCGGCCCCAAGCTTTAGTCTGAACCCGTTTACCTCTCTCCCAATGGGTGGGCTTGGATTCAAGTGCCTGAGTAAGAGCTGGAAGAGGCAAAAGCTCTCTCTCTCTCTCTCTCTCTCACTCTCTCTCTCTCTCTCCTCTCACTCTCTCTCTCTCCTCTCTCTCTCTCTCTCTCTCTCTCTCTCGCTCTCTCTCTCTCTCTCTCTCTGCAGTCAAACACACATCTGTACCTTATACTTTTGTCAGAGCAATTTGTTTATCCCTGTCGGGTGCAACTTGTCTTTCAGTTTGTTGGCAGTCAGAAAATATCTTTATTTAAATAAGATTTTCTTTTATAAATACATATTGACCCTGAAGTATCCTGAACCTTTACTTGAGTAATATTAAGAATAAAATATTGCAAAAATGCAAAAAGAAATGAAAAAAGTTCTGAAAAATAAAAGGTTTACACAAGTGAAACTTCATCTGTTTTAATCTGATTTCCTTTTTTAACAATAAATCCTATTTGTGAGCTCACTGTCACTATATGAGTCAAATTATTAATACATTAGTACACGTAAAGAAATTGTTTATGTACTTATAAAGTGTTATGTGCTTTTATTTTATACCTTTTGCGTAATTTTATCTTATAAATGTTTTACTTCCATATTTACCTGCCTGTAGTGTTTCCTCATTTCAAATGTGTAAGGTTTACGACATCAGGTCCTTGATGTTGTTTAGCTCCGTGGACGGATGTGTCTTTTATTCTTTGAAGGACTTTGTGTCACAGTGTTTATATGAGAACTGCTACACAAATAAAGTCTGATTGATTGATGTAAGTCTTCATGTTAGAGTCCAAACGCCCACATCACCAACAGCTTCCCGGACCTTGACTGACCCTTGATGGGGAAACACAGCCACACACTCATCCTCCCACACATGCCGCATGGGGCTGTCATGGGTCCTTCCTGTTATCAGTACAGCTAAATTATAATACTACATCAATAAATACTTTAATTGAACCTGAAGACCTTATTGGCTGTAGCCTCGTTTCCTTGTTGTGACATGTGGACCTTTCTGCCCAAAAAACAAAGATATTATGAAATCGGGGGGTTCATAGTGAGTCCATAGCCACGAGTGTGTGTGTAAGTGTGTAAATAACACATAACGTACCAATGCATTTGGCATTAGATAGTTATGACAAATACTACACTAAGGAAACCAGCATTTACTACTGTTCTTCTGACAAACATGTTGTGGTCCTAGCAGAGAGATTCCATAATGTCAGGCTTATGCAACGCTGATGGAAAATGACCTTGTTTATCTGTCTACCTGATAAGACCGGCGTGCACCAAAGAGACTGGATGGACAAATAAGGTGTTAGTGTCAAAACAGTGTCACAGCGCAGTGTGAGTCCATATTACTTAACTCAATAAGTGTTTGATGACCCACTCGCACACAGTCGGACGTGTCTGTCATCAGGTGTTATTCTCTCACAGCCTCTATCGTTGGATGTTCCTATTTATCTTCAGCTTTACTGAAAAAGCATGTAATTTGGTCGCTCCCAAAAAAACAGGGTTGTTTTGATGTACAATCGCCTTATGTTCCAAAGTCAATATTGACCACAGACCTCGTGAACCTGGATCTACGCACGTCGAGCGGGGTCATCCCACGTTACCAGCGGCTCTGTCAAAAATATTTTAGATCTACAGCCGCTGTCAGTCATTAACTCCCCTGGAGGCCAGATGTCCATATAAATACTGCTGGTTCAGAGATATCACTTCAGAAGGAAAACTAGAGTCACACAGAGCAGCTGAAGAGAAAGAAGATAGTTATCCTGCCACCTGAAGATGCCTGGATTATATGAGAAGCTGACGTTCGTGGCAGGAGTGGCCCTGGCGGTCCTGGCCCTGGCGAGGTCTTCCCCAGTAGTGGGCCCGGAGCCAATCCGCTGTGCCACCTGCACACAGGAGAAGCTGAGCGACTGTCCCGCCATCCCGGCCGGCTGCAGCCAGGTGCTGAGGGAGCCGGGCTGCGGCTGCTGCATGGCCTGCGCCCTGGAGAAGGGGGCGTCCTGTGGGGTTCACACGGCTCACTGTGGCGTGGGCCTGCGCTGCACTCCCAGGCCCGGTGAGGCCAGACCCCTCCACGCTCTGACCAGGGGACAGGGACTCTGCACTGAGGACATTAGTCAAGGTAATAGAGTTTTTCAAGTTTCTGCATGATACACATAATATCCAAGGAGATGTAAAGACAAATATTTTAAAAACCATGCTAGAAAATATTCTCAAATATCTGTTTTATCTGTGCAGAGTTCACGGAAGAAGACCAGGGCTCCCTGCATTACCTGTTGGGTCTTAACCTTCCCTTCGACCAGCAAGACCCTGCCGAGGGCCAAGAGAGCATCAAGGCCAAGGTCAACGCCATCCGCAACAAACTGGTGCACCAGGTGAGAAGAGACCCCATGAGGATTCAAATATTTATACCTTCCATCCAGGAGAGGGAGCAATGGATTTTGAGGGAATTATATATTTATTAATTCTCTCCCTTCTCTTTTTTCTTCCTCAGGGACCCTGTCACGTTGAACTCGACACAGCGCTGGAGATGATCGCCAGCTCTCAGCAGAGACTCGGAGAGAGGTTCACCACCTTCTACCTCCCCAACTGTGACAAGCACGGCTACTACAAGGCCAAGCAGGTGAGGAACTGGAGCTTTTTCATCAACTTCAGAGATGCATCTGTATTTACCAGGTGATTTATTCGCTTGGTGTCTCACTCCTCTGTTCCTCCTCCTTCAGTGCGACTCGTCTCTGGTTGGACCTCCCGCTCGCTGCTGGTGCGTCTCCTCCTGGAACGGGAAGAAGATCCCGGGGTCGAGTGACCTGCTCGGTGAAGCAGAGTGTCATCAGGAAGTCACGCTCTGAGCGGATTGACCTCTCCACACGCACCCAGATGCCTACAGATAGAAGTCATTTAATATCTGCATGCAGCCACCTGGAGAACTGACTTCATTTTATTTACAAGATGCCTGCATCAAAACTTATTTATTCACTACTTGTATATTCTTCTTTGTTTTATCTATTTTTGTTAATATGTTTGCCTGTTTGTTGTTTTTTCCAGTTGTAAATAAGGCAACTCTGTATACATTTGAGTTTCTGACTAAATAACTCCATTGCTCAGAACCACAGGTCCGCAGCTGTGCCAAGAGGTTTCAGGATCAGTTTTCTTTTTTTCATTCATTCAAAAACCATACAGCCGTTCATTCATTCCACGTGTTGACATTGTCTGAATGTATCTCCGTTGGCGTTTCCTCAATGGGTATCAGTGGGATACTTAAAGTGCTGTAAGCATGTGTGCACAGTGGTCAAGCACAAACATTTACGCATTTGTCTACCTCTACTGGTCTCGACAGGTTCAGCCGGTTTAACACTGAGGGTTCAGCTCATCCACACTTTCTTACCTGTTTATTTGTCTCTGAGGTCATCAGGGTCATTTTATTTTATTTATTATGATTTGTTTGTGTTTATGCTTTTGTTTGTTGTTGATGTCATACATAGGGAATGACAGGTATGCTGCTATTCCGTTATTGGATTTGTTGAAATATTGCATATATATATATATATATATACTTCTTATTTTGTGGATGTGCATCAAACTAAATAAATTATTTATTCACTATGGCTTGTGACTTAATGTTTTTTTCCTGTGCACTTCCCCCAAAAATCCCTGAGTCATTTTATTCTGCCTTTATTAATTAAAAATAGAGCTTTGAGGGTTGCATTGAACATGCAAACAACATATATATATATATATAAACCAAGGGAAGTGATCAGAATCATCACCGGATACACAGAGAGTTCAGAGATAACAGTTCATGACCTTTATCCCAAAAAACAAATCAGCTTATGCAAAGTGACAACAGAAACAACAACAACCTTCTTGCTTTTCTCTGGCTTGAGATCCAGCATGAAAAATAAAAAAAAACTTTATATGCACTGTCGTGTTTGAGCTGTCGTCCAGTCCAGCAAAGTGGAGTTCATAGTAAGGCACTGCATGCTGTACATTTTCTGGTTGCCGTGACCACACACAAACTTTACAAAACAACTCACACAAGCACACAAATTATGATTACACGTCACAGGCATGTAAACATGGGCAATGCCACGTAATTGTGCGTAAATAGAGAGCACCCTCATCAATGTCTGGGACAAGTTAGGACATCTCTGTCTCATGATCAGAAAAAGGCCTCTGAGATCAATTCTCTGAGCGCGTCCTGCTCTCAGGAGACGTCCACGTTGGCTCTGAGACAAACAGCTTATAAAGGAATCCATCTGTTGCAGACGTACAGGCTTTTCTTTTCCTCCTCTTCCTCTGTTTCCCTTCGCTCTGCCTCAGAAAAAAAGGTCCCACAGGCAACAGATAGAAATAGCAAACATCCACATATCGGTTGAGCCATCTCTCTTGACCCCTCTCCCAATATCCTCAGCGTCTCTGTTTGTTTACAATTCTTCTCGCTCTCACTGCCACCATCCCGCCCTCGCTCTCGCCCCTCCGTCCTGCCCCCGGCTCCTATTGGCTCCCGGAGTTGTAGTGCTGGGTGTCTCCCCGCTCCTTCCCATCGAAACCTGGCAGCGGCTGCCCGTATTTGTCCACGCACCAGCAGAAGCCGCGCTTTCTGCCCTTGGACGGACGGCACTGGAAGCGGAGGAAAGGGACAGAGGTGAAAAGGAGGGGAGAGAAATGGGAGCAGGGGGGGGAGAGTGTGCTAAATGTGTAAATCCAGTTGAATGTGCAGCATTATGGGTAACGAGCCACTTTACTCAATGAAGTAGAACAGCAATAGTTAAGAGGCATTAATGGGCAGATTGTGCTGAGTCGACGCAGCCTTGGCTATCCAACGCGCTGTGGTATTTTGAGCTGCTTTTATGGTCTACCTCCTGTTACACACACATATAGAGACCTTTAAGGTAAACAGAAACCTGGTAAAATATTTGCTTAGTCCCGTTTGTGAACAACTGAGAGCCGAGATCTATTTCCAGAAGCTGGTGGCCAGTACGAATCATCTGTTGCTGATTATACCCCACAGCTCCAAATTATGGGTACTACAAATGACTTACAGAGTCTGTGGAGCTACCCAAGGGCTGTTATTTTACTGCCAATTTTACTAAAGGTCAACCTCCACTGTAGTAAAACATGCAGCCATTCATTTCAAGGGCTAGAGCAACTGTGCTTCTGCTCCGCCGGGGGAGTCGGAGCTGATCCGGAGGGAAGACGTCCTGATTTAGCTCAATATTCCACCGGGGTTTGATAAGAGAGTATGAGGCAGGATTCTCGAGCTGTTGCATACATTTTCACTTTACTGTATTTTCCGAGGGCAACAAATGCATCATAGGAGCTTTCAAATTCAACCTGCAAAGCTCAAATATCACAAAATGTATGTTTGGGGAAACTGAAACAAAAGTTAAATCGAGAAAAGTGGATCCATTTAGGACATGACATTTGGCCGGAGTAGATTTTATTCTCTGAAGAAACAGTTACTGTTATTATTAGCTGAAATGTTTTCCCCTCAAATTCGTGCAAACGTCCAAATTAAACCAACCAAATGTGAAATGCCTGCCACTCCTCCAGCGCCCCAGGGCTCAGCCGGATACACTATAGGTCTGTTCTACATAAACAAAGACAATGAGCCTCGGCGTCGTGAGGCCGGTTATGAGATGATTGCTGGTCAAAAAGAACACTTCCATTAAGCAGGAGGGACTGCTATGGAATAAGAAAAAACTGCCTCTGTGATGCAGTGGCGTGGGAGCCCTAAGTGCCTCCATATGAATGCGTCAGAACCACTCATTTATTACATCCCGATCGTGGGTGAACCATGTGAGTGTGGGGATGGCTGCCGCTCTATTTCTGGGCCTGCCTCTCAAAAGTCCAGCAATTATGGGGCGAGCGCATCGGGTGCCGGCGGCCACCTTGACGTCTGTCTCCCTGGGAGGGTTCCCGTCAGACGGCCGTCGTCCCAGCCGTCAACCCCACTGGGGTTTGGCCCCTGTGGTTCCTGTCTCCAGAGTCAGTGGCTCGGGTCTACCTCACTGGTGTGGTGGTGCAGTGATGAGGCTCTAATAGCTACCAATGAATACACGAGGACAGCTACAAATCTGTAATTGGGCTGCAGGAGACCTAAAGTTTGACTCACTCGACTTCAACGTGGAGTCATTGGTTGTTTTGCAGCTTCTAACAGCAGCCGAGCGTCTTTAATCTTTAAAGGATTGTGTTGTTTCTTGTGAAATCGATTGCATGAATTATCCAGTTGTTGGTGTCAAGTGATGGTCCTCGTGATTTACCTGCTTTTTCTTATAGAAGCCCTTCTTGTCACAGTTTGGAATGCGGAAACCTCTGGGGTTGAGAATGTCTGTAATCTTGAGGGTGCTGAGAATGCTCTCAATCTCTCTCCGACAGGGACCCTGCAGACGAGGAGACACATGACAAGTTACTGCACTTTGTCCAACACTTGAAAACTTATTTCCAGCATAAACCTGAAAGCACATCAACAAATTTGAATGCTGCTGATGCCGTCTGGATGATAGATTTTCTTCAGGAGCACAATTTTGACTCAAACACATTCTGGTTTTGCAAATAAATACGTCAGGCTGCCTCTGCATCGCACGCCACTCTGCAGTAATTCTTAAACAATGGTCGCAGCAAAATGAAAGAGGTGGCTGACGGGAAATTAATTCATCCGACCAACTTGCAGGGGCTTAGCAGTTTGCCCAAAGCTGCTTAGAACTCTTGCACTTTACACAAAGGATGGGGGGATGAAGTGAATTCAAAGAGCTCAAGGCGGGAGCCAAAAAGGCTTGTGCTCAAGTCCAAGTGCTCCAGTCACTAATCAAAGCAGCCGGTCAAACCCCATTACTAGTGTGCGCTCACTTCTCTGTCCAAAGACGAGATCAAAATAGCAGCAGGGCTTCCCAACAGGCATTCACACAGGCCAATCCATCATCCGCTGGCTCTCGTTGCACCCGGCACGCGGACGCCTTGTGGCCAAACAACCGCCTGACACAGGTCAGCCACAGGGCCATACCCGCTCACTTCCATGCCATTCTCCCGCTCGCGACGCCTGCCAACCACTCACCGCCGCTGTACCCAGAACATTTCTTCACCCGCAGGGGGAGAAAAACACCAAAACACAGAGGAAGAGGAGAAAAACATTCCTCCCTCCAGTGTGCTCCGAAGACAGAAAAATACCAGTTGTGATACTCACATACTCGGGCTCCTGTTTGGTCTCCAGAGAGAAGTTCTGCTGGTCCGTGATGAGTGGTCCTGGGTGCTCCTCCATTTTAAAGCTCTGGGTTCGCCTCTGCTGCTCCTGCCTCAGGACTTCTGACTTGGCGGAGGGGAAGAAAGGGAGAAGCGGGGGTCTCAGGGGTCCTGTGGGTCTGTGGGTGCTGAACAAGACCTGGAGGCCTGGGCCGGTGGAGTTCCGCTCCTCGTCCTGAGCATCAATACCCTCTGCTGAAGTGTGAGGAAAACAAGTGTTTAATACATATGGGTACACCAGGATATTTAAGCGTTGGGAGCGTTGGGGACATAAGAGGGTTGCTCCATTTGTCAAGGGCATCTCCTGAAATTACATCCAACATTCAGCTCTCGCAGGAAATTAAACGAAATATGCAAAACGAGTACCATCACCTTCCAAAATTTTAATTCTTTTAGTTCCTTCATGACGTCACAAACTAAACAGTCGTCAAAAATAAAAAATCTGATCATAATTAATCTTTCCTAGTTGATGCAGGGAGGTTCAGCTCCTCACATCTAAATATTGGGCTGCACATTTAAAGTTTAAAAACTCTGTCTGAGGAGTGCTTCAACCTGTGTCCTCACTCAGTCCTTATTTCCATACATGAAGAAAACTCCCAAAGCCTCATCAGTTATTGAGTCTATTTTGACTTTTAGAATTATATTGTGTCATTAAAAAACTGTTCATCAGTAAAAGAATAGATCACATCACGGAACAATCGATATAAAAATGATATTACTACCACATGAGTCACATATTTCTTAATTTAAGAGGCTTGCAGATGCATTGTGCGTATATCTGTAAGTTAAGGTGCGTTTGATCCACATGCAGGACGCATATGGATCAGAGGCACTGGACTCACCTGGCAGCTCGTTGACCGGAGGTGTGGGTCTGACGGTGAGTCTCCTGCTGGTGGTGTTTGCACAGATGCCCCGTCCCTCCAGCAGAGCCTGCAGAGGCTTCGTCTCGCCGGGCTGATGCTGACATGTCAGCCCGGAGCCACATCTCCCGGTGTACACCCCGCACGGCTGGCCGAAGCTAAGCGCGCAGGTCATGCAGCAGCCACAGCCCGGCTCGCGGACCCTCTCGGCGCAGTCCTTGGGCAGAGGCTTGCACAGGAGCCGCGCTCCGGCGTCGCACGGCTCGCATCGGATCACCGCTCCCGCCGCACCTGACCTCCGGCCGAACGAGGCCAGGACGAACGTCATGCAAAGTGCGCGGAGACGGGAATCCATGGCGGCGTCCTGGAGCATGTGTGGAGTCGGAGTGTGGTGGCGCACTGCTCAGTCTGCTGCACTGTGGCGGACTTTTCTCCGGGCAGCTTCTCTCTCATTCACATAAAGCCACCAGCTACAACATCCCAATATATATAGACCCCGGTAACTGTAGTCACACCCCCGCATAGCTTGTGGTCTCCTGATGAATTGCCTCGACTCCGCTTTGGCTTTTAAACCATCAGCCCAGCGTGCCGAGGCATTACGCACTTTACGCAGCGCACCAGCAGGAACACATGCACTGTATTGGCTCTTTAAGAAGAATTTGGAATGAAATGCAAGAAATATGATTGGCCGGTGTTTGTTTTTTTTACTTTACTTTTTTGTCTTTCTTTTAGCCTCAGCTGTGGGGGGTTTGAGGTCTGAATATCCTGCATACATTTAGAAAAATGTAATTCAGAACACCAGGTTATTAGACACACATTCTAGGAAATAATCAGACAACCCAAGAGACACATCCACAGAAATGTTTGTAATGTGTATCAGGTCTCAGCCCGAGGAGCCCACACACAGTAGCTCCTGCAGTACGCGGATTCATTCATAGTGGGCGCCAGTATTAGTGTGGGAATGTGGTCCTCCAACTTTCATTGACACTTGCAATAAAAAGATAGATTAAATGTGCAAAAGGCAAAAAACACATATGCAAGATGTTCATGTTTGTCTTATAGGTTGCATGTGTTTGTGTGTGTGTCTGTGTGTGTGTGTGTGTGTGTGTGTGTGTGTGTTTCTTGTTGGCCTCAGCAAAGTTGTGTTTATGTGCAGGTGTCCACATGACTACGTGTTTGCTTATGTGTGTTTCCACTGGTCGGAGACCCTGCAGGAGGCTGCTGCACATGCCCCTGCATGACCTGGTTACGGTTTAAGCGTATAAACCATGTCCGGTCCATTCACACACACAAACACAAACACACACCCACACACACACACACACACAAACACACACACACACACAAACACACACACACACACACACACACAAACACACACACACACACACAAAACACACTCATACACACAGGGTTGATTATTTCAAGCTTTAAATGCAACACAATCAACAACAGTGCACATACACATGAGGTATTAAAGAATGGCCTCAAAAGCAGTGGT
The DNA here is from genome assembly GCA_038501795.1 of Pseudopleuronectes americanus. Taxonomy (NCBI): domain Eukaryota; kingdom Metazoa; phylum Chordata; class Actinopteri; order Pleuronectiformes; family Pleuronectidae; genus Pseudopleuronectes; species Pseudopleuronectes americanus. Next base: position 14,149,326 of record CM076730.1, on the reverse strand, counting down.
GGAATGTAACTAAGAACATTTATTATATTTATATATATTTAAGTATTTAAGTATAATGTTGGGGATATTCTACTCTCCGCATTGTATTTTATTTGACTGCTGCACACGAGTACTTTGTCGAAAAATATTTTGCATCAAACAAATGCTATCTTTTTTAAATGTTAGAGTGAATACATTTTTGATTTAAATTGTATGTCTCTGTTAAGGGGACAGGAAGTGGCTGGTGGCATTATGGTTCCAGGTTATCTGTCCCTCCATCGGTCTATCACATGAATGTGCTATCTCAAGAATGACTAGAGGAAACTTCAAAGAAGTTTGGTACAAATATTCACTCGGATTCAAGGATGTACTGATTAGAATTTGGTCGTTAAAGTTCAAGGTCACAGTGACCTCACATCACTGTGAATACATTTGATATATTCTTGGCCAGTTCTCTGTTGTAGAAGACATTTTTAATCTTAATGGGAGTAACCAGGTTAAATAAAGGCTAATGAATACAAATTATGTTTATCTCTGTATAATTTCCGCATTCTGCAGAAATGTGGCCTCAGTTTTGCCAATGAAACATAGAAGTGATATTTTAAAATAAAGAGCTTTCATATTAATCAGATAAAAGTCAATAACTGCTGGTGTCACTCTACAGAGTCAGTGTTGTCCATAACAAAGAGAAACTCCAGCAACCAGACATGATTCAGGACGACCTGCTCAGTGTTTACGTGTCATGCAGAGACTCGTGTTTCTCAGACATACAGTGCAGCAGCGCTCTCTGATCCTAGGATGTGTGACATATTTGGGGCCTGCTCTGGACATTCGTAAGAGCGACAAAGCAGACCTTAGAATAAGGACACATACCACATGTGTAAGTGAGAAAATTCCTGCGTAATTACATCTGCAGCATTTTTTAGGTGCACTATTAATTGGTTTCAGATGAGAGAGGGGATACACCAGCACAGAATGTCCAAATTACCTCAAAAGAATAACAGCGGGAGTGGCGAGGTGTACAGTTCCTCTTCTCCTTTTTTGAATTTTCTTGGAAGCCAATGTTAAATCGGTTGCCAACAAGCCCTGGCGCACTGCCGCCTGTTAACAGACAGGTCTACAGCAGAGCAGCGCTCACTGGAATGCCAAACATTTGTTTCATATGCTGCAAAAAAAAAGAAGCCTGCTGATTTTCCTCCTTCTCCTCCACTCAGCGCTCTTCGGAAGGGGGTCTCTCAGCCACCTGTGCATATTCAGCATAGCAGAGGAGAGCGTCGGGCACAGGGAGTAATGTACCGGAGGAATGTCGTCCCGCAGAGCAGCCACTCAATAAAGAGGGAGTGTGAAGAATGTGCTTTTGCACACACAGGATATTACTGTACATGTGTTTAACATAACCCACTGTCAAAGGCTGCGCTGCCCGACCGCAACTGCTTGTCAAATCCTAATCCGGGGCAATTTTCCACTGTTTTAAGATGCTTTGGACCAATCAGACACACTTGCTGGGAGATCGGAGAGAGTGGCCTGCAATGGCTCCTGCAGCCTGGATGGAGTTTATTGCACTGAGGCCCTCAGCTAAATATAAACCAGCTAATAAATACCTGGCCCTGGATATTACATGTACTCTCAGTTTCAAGTCACATACGGGAACAGTAATCAACGCTTTTCATTTTATGAAAACTATTGACTTTAAAATCTTCATTGCAGATAAACCAGGTAGGATGAACTCTGCAAAACAGACTGTTTATAAAAAGCCCTGCACACAACGTCCAGCACACAAAGAATAAAAAGAGACAGCATTTTGTAGAACTGACAAGGAATAATACAGAAGTAGATCCGGAGACTAAGCTAACATCCCTTTCCTAATGTTTAGTACAGACACATATTGTATTTCTGTTCCTGTTATTAAAAATTTAACCCAACTTTAAACGGTTAACAGCCAATTTATCAAGGAAGGAAATAAAGAATATATAGTTTACATTAATTTACATATACTGTACATTATTGATGTGCGATCAGGATGCCTTGAATTCCATTTATTAAAAAAGGAACTCGGTTATGTTTCTGATGCGTGCCGTTTGTCATCATGCTTTTTGGGGGATTGTGTGCTTCTGGTGCGAAGATACAGGGGATGGTGTTACTGTAGTGACGGGGAAAAGCATAAGGCTCTGCAGAAAAGCACAAACAGTTCTGGAGGTCTCTGTGTGTGCATTTGTGCGTGAGTGATTCCATTCTTGGAACATTTAGGACGGCAGTGTGTGTGTGTGAGGACTAGCAGCAGAGAGTGTGTAGGTACACTGGAGTAGAAGAGGAGGGTTGGGACTGTTTAGGAATGAGGCTGCCGCAGATCACATGACCAGCCTGCTTCGGTCACTGTTATTCTTTTTGCCCCCATAGTCTCATGGCCGTCTCTTCTGTAATTGCCCCTGTCTGAGAGCAGTTTTTTTCGAGCAGGCTCCCATCACAGTTGAATTGGAACGCAGAGGTCTCTATTATGATTAATATGATCATCTCTTCCCTTTGATTCTGCGCTGACTGGCACCCATACCGAGCCTTGACAATTATCCGATTATTAGATGTGGTTTGAATGGTGCACACACACAAAAAAGCCCCAAAAAAGGGGCAAAGGCCACCTTTCATCTAATTCCAGGGTCGGTTAATTATTTTTTGGAGTGGTCTGTTCGTGGAGCTGTCACGGTCCCCGTTTCTGGAGGCTTGGCCCCCGAGGCGGTCCAAGGCTGTAATTAAGCCTGAGCGATGTGGAGGACGGAGAGCGAGGAGCTCTCAGCACTCAGCCTGACGGATTGCAGAGTGCTCGGAAGTGGGCTGAGAGTGGCGCCGCTCACTTTGGGCCCCGAATCCCCCCCCCCTCGCCCCACCCCCCGAGACTGTATCACTTCCTATGTCTGTATTTCTTGTACATTACAAGATTTGAACATGTACCCACACACATATGCACATTTCCTCGGCTGCAAACATGCTCTCATTTTCCTAATTGATCTCATTCACTGAGCCTTGCTATTTAAACCAGCGAGGAAAACATGGTTTGAATCTAAACGTCACTCATGCATTATTATATAGTGTTTCTAATCCACAGTAAACGGTGTGGAACGACTGAAATAGATTCAAACAGACAACAATCCTTCTGAAGTCATGTATCATTTTCTCACTGACACCGACACCACCATTACTCATCGTAAACAAAGACAAAATTGCAGTCGGCCGAGGAGTAAAATATCGCCCTCGCAGATGCAGGCCCTGCAAATGCTCCATTTATTTTAGAAGTGATGGCGGTCTGTGGTCTGAAGATGTGGTTTGGTGCTGACACGGAGAGAAAAGACAGAGAGTTATCACAGTCTGTGTTAAACATTACAGCCATCTCTGACAGGTTCACCCGACCATGGACCACTGGTCTAATTCACCTCCTGTTGCATTAGTGCCATATTTTTACATTATTCCTGCCATTTTCCTTTTGATATTTCATTATTGTTAATGTGTATCTTCTTTATTTTATCGTCCTGTGTAGAATAGCTCTCAGTAGAATGCATATATCCGGCAAATTCAGTCAAGCTGGACCAAATTTCACAAACTATCACACGCTTTATATATATATATATATATGTATATATATATATATATTTATAAACTGACAGGGATGAAAACATAACCTCCTTGGTGAAGGTACTGAATTGAAAGAAGCATACATGCATGTTTATGTTGACATTTCTAGTGTTTCTAAAACCTGCAGGTTCAAGAAAGCAGAAAATAGTGATGATCACTGCCAAGTCATAATAGTCTCATTATCTCTTCCTCTCCGGTACAGTGATTCACAACCAGGAGAATTTGTGCGACTCCTTGTACTTACCGTACTGCAGCAAGTTTTCAGTGGTAAGATGAAAAAGATTGTGTAGAAGCTCGGCTAATTTTAGAAAATAAAATAAACATACGAATGGGATTAAAACTGTGGAAACTCAATCTCATCTGTATCAAATTTGTGGTAGCAATTACAAGTGAAAGACCAATTATGACAAACCAACTGCCCAAGCCAGTCCCCCACCAGCCTGAGTCAGTTGCATCACTTACACACAGTTTGCAGTGACTGACAACATGGGACTGGTTGGATTAGGGAAGCAGAAATGGGTGAAAGTGAAGGATAAATGGTTAAATCCTGCAGGTTCTGTCTCTCTGGTCGCACAACTGCACATATAATACCACCCTTTATCTCACATAAACAATATTGTAACTGTATCAGTCAATCAAACTTTGTATAAAAGCTGTATAGAACCTATTATACAGGTTAGTCAAAGTGCCTGACAATTGACTAATAATACAAAATGCGGACAATGAAACAAATGATTTTAAAAGCTATAATAACAATAAAAAAGATAAAAGAAATAAAAGAAAAAAGTCAACAAAGGGAGATGGAACAAATAATTCTAATTATTTCATTAAACAGGTAAAATGGAATCAAATTTAACGCATAGCTTACCTGTAATGTAAGTAATGTCTATAAACCAAGCCTTGGTCCAAACTGTAGGACGCACAAAGGCAGCTATTGACCCCACTGCTCGTTGTTTCTGGTTCAGTGACCATGACCATGGTCTGGGGTCACTGTGGGATCCCTGAGCTCTGAAACCTACTTCCTTCTATAGATCACATTTTAGTGCAGTCACAACAGTAACACATCACAAACTGATTTGGTCTCTCTGTGTGTGAATTCTGCTATTTTTAGGCTTTGAGTAACTTTTTTTGTTGTTTTTTGTTTCTCAAGCAAGATATTAATCATACAAATGATCCATAAACAAACATAAACTTTATACCATAATTCTTTACCTGACCTGAACCGTTATGCTGCCGAACGTTAAAAGCTCCGTTTATCTTCCAGTGCGTGTTGCGGTTTCAACGTCTGGTGGAAGCCAAACAGGGGCCTCAAATTGTGCAGCCATCCCAGAATGCACTTTCTATTTTTGCTCCCTGAACCTTTGTTCTGCCTCGGAGGAAAAAGATGAGCCCTGCCCCTCTAATTAAGTGGTCGTAAAAGAAAAAAGAAAAAAAACCTGAGCAGAGCCCGAGGGGGTGGGGTGGGGTGGGGTTGGGCTGGGGCGGGGGGGTACTCAAGGAATGAGAAGGAGCCCGATCAGCCTGATAAACAGGACCTTTCACCTCCACATTATCTGCGAATTGAAACTGGATTGGCTTCAGTGTGCACGGAGGAGAGGGGACGTAAATTTGCAGAGTTCACTGGAAAGCTGCCATTTGTAGCGAGGGTCATACACACTGTACATCACAGGCTGTATCCACGTCTATCACAGGCCTTCGCTCAGGTCAGGAATGTCCCCACACAATAGCAGCTCGTCAGTGATGGTGTCCTGGGGAATAAACTTAATGCAGCTCTTGCTTGTTTTTCTTTAATGTCGTTGTCCTATACGCTTGCTAATCGGGAATATAAGGTCACGGAACTTGAGCTTGATGGGGCCTTATTGCAGAATGGAGCCCGGTCAGCTCTCCTGCGCCCTCACACACTGTTATTACCTGAGTGTCATATCCGTCTCTGCTGACAGGTTCCTCTCCAGTCTAATAACGTTGCTCAGCTTCTCTGGACTTTCCCCGGTGTCTTTTTATTTCCCGGCCACTCGGCACTAAATAACAGAGGAGGACGGGCTCTGGGCTCTGGGCCCTCCGCATTTGCTACACCTGGGCCTTCACTTCCTTCCTGCCCTCCCCGGAATTCTTCACTTTCACCACCTGCAGAGGGGCAGTAGTGAAGGAGGGAGGAGGAGGAGGAGGAGGAGGAGGAGGAGGAGGAAGGGTCTATACCCCATTATATCTTTTCCTCCCTCTCAGGCTTGACTCTGCAATTTTATCCCCACCCCCCTCTCAGAACCATTAGAGTAACCTGCCCCGGCTTGTGTGAAGGCAGTCCTCTGTTTTTTTTACTACAACAAGACAGTGGACATGTGTGGGAGGGATATATGTGCATAAGAGAAAAATGCTGATGCTGAGCACGAGTTACTATTCCACCTTCAAAAAAGTCATAACTTAGTAAATCTCATCTGAAAACCATTCTTTTCGCCTTTCGGGTTCACAAGTGTTGTGTTGCTAGTGTCCTCTACTGGCTGCAAACTGAACTGTAGCTAGTCCTCTCTACAGTTCCTCATTACATCCTGGGTATTAGAGCCAAGTGACTTCTGCACTTTAACACATCCTGAAACTAATACTCAAGCTACTGAGGCCAAGTTTGAACCTGTGACACAACCTGCCAGTGGGTCAGGCATTATCCTTTTAGGGAAATAGTAAAGCTAGAATTACCACCCTGGAGTTGTATGCCTCCATCATTCAGTATAGTTCAAGTCTACATAATTTTTTCCAGAATCATATGAGGTCACTGCGACCTTTGACCACCGAAATATAACCAATTCATCTTCAATTAATAATTAATCTTGAGTCGGAGTTCCAATTAGTCAAAATTAGACTTACTTCCCAAATGTTGGAGTTGAGATATCACGTTCAAGAGGCCAAAAACAATTTTGAGAGGCCACCGTGACCTTGACCTTTGACCACAGAATCTAAATCAATTAATCCATGATTCTAAGGGAACATTTTTGCCAAGTGTAAAAGGATTCTCTCAAGGCGTTCTTAAGATGATGCGTTCAAAAGGGAAAATAGCGTTATGTGAGGTCACATTGACCACTGACCAAACTCATCAGTTCATGTTTGAGACGTTTCACCCAAAGTGGAAAGCATTCTCTGCAGGTGTTCCTGAGACATCACATTCACAACGCCAAAAATGTACACATCGACCTTGACCTTTGACTTTTGAAATTCTAATCAGGTCATCCTCGAGTCCCCATTAACATTTACAGCAAATTGAAAGAAATGCCCTCGAGGCGCTCGTGAGACATCCTCTTCACAATAAAGGTTGAGTCGGATCATTTAAACCAAGAAGCACCTGACAAGGCAACAAAACATCTACGTCCGACTTTTAATTTAAGGGGTTTGGATCACCAGGATTACATCAAATGTTTCCTTTTGTTTATTTACAGAACACATCAAACAATGCAAAAGTCAATATACAAATAAACCGCTCACATGTAGCATGTTATAAACAGAGGCACAGTATTGTATGAGATAAGTATGAGGTACGGATAATAGGTCATGAAAACAAATTATAAAAACATAACAAACGTGAACATAATCAATGTGAGAATATCAACAGAGCTTTATCATGGTGGTAGTTTCGGTCCCTCTCTGGTTAAAATGGCTGCCCCAACACACACAAATAATTAAAAAAGGAGAAAATAAATTGTCATCATCTCATATACATGTCAACAAACACTCATCGGGATAATAAACATGTTTCTCCCAGAGGAGGTATACGTCATTGACAGATGACTAAATATGACAAATACTAAATTTTCGTTGTGCAATTCCAACACTTTTTTTCCTCCAAAAAACACTAATGCAATGACGGCATCTGTCAAACTGAAGGTACAGAGTCGTGTACGCTGGGTAGTGTTCGATACCCAGACACTGCCACGCGACCCGTGTCCCGGCAGAGACGACAAAACAAAGTCGTATTTGGCAGCTGTGAGTGGAAGGCCACGATCTCCTACACAAAGTACTGATGTGTGGGTTATTTTACCCAACTCCAGTCAATTCAATATATATTAGCATTATAATATTTGTTTCTATGGTTCCTCCCACACACACATGCGCGCACGCACACACACAAACACACACGCACACACACACTTTCATCTAATGGTTTATAAGTGGTCATATTCACAAACACCTAAGGAAGAAAAAAGTCCAGGGGCCTAGTCCAGGCCGTAGTTTAAAAAAATAAAACATTTACATTGCATAGATAAAATAAGATAATCCTGTTTGTGATGTAGCCTGCTTCAGAGTCCAAATTATACATATTAGCTTTGCACATTTAAATTCCATGAGGAAGATGCAGCAGAGAGGTTCTTCTACTTTGGCTACAAACTTTACAACGGATCTTTTTGGTTAAATATTAGAGGAAAAAAAAAGTTACATGCAAACGTCATGTTTTCTTGATTTGTCCGCAAAAAAAATTCTACGCTTGAAAAGGATAAGCAGCTTTTATGTTATATCCTTTAAGATATGATGAGAATAATTACATACCTAACAGTATAAGACATTGAAGGAAAAAAATAACACATTTCATATGATTTAGATGTTTGATTGGCAAATTTAGTTCATTTTACAGGAAATCAAATCAAATCAACAATGGGATTTATATATGTTTTCTATTGAAAGATGAGGTTAAATGTCCTGGTGCTGGTAAGGGAGTGTAAATAATATCCAGGTAATATCCAGGGTCAATGTACAGCTCGATCACCATCTTCACTCCGTAACACTTTATCCATTTGTTCAGTCTTTCCGTCTTTACTTGTTTTTTTTTCCTGCTTGCTCTCGGTAAAAGTCTGTCCAGGTGACCGTGTGATCGGCTCTGTCCTACTTACTCTTCTGGGAGCCGATCATCACCCTAGAGACAAAGTTGACGATGGCGCTCGCCGGCTGCTCCGGGTCGTGCTCTGCAAACAGGTGACATATATTGTCCATGGAAGTGCCGGATTTCCTCGCCACGAAGCCGAAGATCCTGCAGAAGGGGGAGCAAAGGGATCAATGGCTGCCAAATATAACATGGCGGAAAAGAACATTTACCATAAAATTACCAAAGGTCGGACATTTGCCAAATTCCAAACCACTTGTGTTTTCACTTTATCACTATATATTTATTGAGTGTACGTTGATTCATTCAAAGTCAAATCAATAGAATAAAGAGTGAAGAGTGAAAAAAATTGTAGAAGTAATAATTGACTTACTTTGCTGAAGTGCAGCCATCTTTTTTCCACCTGTTTAGTGAAAAGAGGATAAATTTCAATAAATGATATAATCGTGGGTTGATTTGTTTGCTGATGTAATTTCCTAGGACACATTTTGTCATGGCACACCTGCCACACCGAATTAAAATACTCACTTTCTATCTTGAGGGTCCAATGCACAAAATATGACTGTACTGACGTTGTAGTGTCTCCTGAAGAAAAGCCTGAAAAAGGAAAATAACACAAAAATGTTTTTAGTTTTCAGATATGATGTGCAGGTAAAGGCACACATGCACCTCCTCTATAATCTCTGGAGCTGTTTGAAAGCAGCTTTAGTGTGTTTGGAACTTACTTTCTCTGGTTGTCAGTGAGGGTGATTCCCTGGGAGGAAACTTTGAAGTGGACCACGGTGGAGGTCGGTGGAGGGTTGGAGCTCAGGGTCATGCTGGTGGCCTTCTGCACCGCCTGGATGCCCGTCAGGGACTCCATCTCCACTGAGCCCAGGTACCACACGTTACAGGCTGCGGGAGCACACGGATTCAAGTCACGCTCAGATCACAAGCGCTAAGTGCAAATAACGGCTGAGCAAGTGGACACAGTGACAGTGTCCTTTAGTCCCTAATGACAGGACAAGATAAATATGTGTGGATGCAGTCAATCCCAAAGGTGACCACAAGGATGTGTCACCACCAACGGTTTGTCATCGTGTCTATTAACAGCGGGTGAAGTCAAACGCCTGATTACCTGCTCCCTGTTTTAGCAGCTCAGCGGCCGAGTTGGTGACCGTCTGTGAGCTGTTCTCCGCGACATCTTCGAGAGGATCTACGAAAAACATCGACATCATCGGACGGATTACATAGTGAAAAACCACAACAGACACACAACAACAGATAAGATGACTCAGTGGCCAGACTATGAGAGAGTGTGAATGTTTACCTCTGTCGGGTATAATGAGTTTACAGGGCAGGGCCAGGGGAGTGATCGAATGTTGGCAGACCAATGCCGTTAAACTTCCTGTAAAAGAAAAACATATAGAATCAAAATCTCAATCAGTTTTAAAGCTTATTTCAATCAATTAATTGTTATTATATATATCTCCTACTATGACATATCATCCACATGACTAGACTGAAGTCCCACAGTAGAGGGCAGTGTTGTTCACAAAAGCTTCATATTTGATGCAGTGTAGCCAAACAGCCAGGAGATGTCACTGTCGTGAGGCAACTGTGGCAGGAGGAAATTTCACCAGACTCACCAAAATACGGCTCGTTGGGGCAGCCCTTCAACCGAACTCCTTTCTGCGTACACTCAATCAGGAAATGGCGTACTAGTTCATTGGCTAGATCCCCCCCTGTAAGAAAACAGAGCACAAACAGAGATATGAGAGACGATGAATCCCGAGGACTGTTCTCGCAAAACCTGTCTCATCTCTCTGACACCCTGGATTTACGCTGACCTAAATAATAGCTCCGAGTGTTTATCTCAGCACAACGTGTAATTTCCCAGCCTCCGAGAGTTACATAAAATATGAAATCACTACATCCAATCTCTACGGAGATTAATGGGATTACGATTCAACAGAGGTGCCTCTGAGGGGCCAGGCGGAGACTCAATGTAAGGAATGTCTGGACACAAAGGCTCGAGAAAGGCCCAGATCCTTAAGGTGGGTTGGGTTTCACACTCTCAAGGAGTCACAATGCACTAAGCTGAAAGTGGGGAGAAGGACCGTGTCATGATGTCACCACAGGTGCCGTCGGACTGCGGCGGGGTGAGCGCAGACAAAAGGACAGGTGTGAGTAGGGGGGATGAAATGAAAGGGGTTGAACGCTGTGGTGGGCTGGTAGAGGAAGGGCATGGGGGCATCCTTTGTGTTGTTTTTGTCCAAATATGCACCTTTTTGTCAAAATATGCACCTTTGAAATAATAGGACATGTTTCGGTTGCATGTTGGCTGATATTTAATGTCCTCTGATGGTTTTAGAATAAGAAAAACAGATATGTGAAGATATTTTCACTCAGTCACCCTTTGTTTTGATGTTGAGACACAGCCAGGGAATGTTTGGATGGATTCCTCTGGAAGAAAAAAAAATCCCTTCCCGTGTTCCCTGAAACAAACACATCCAAGCAGCTTGTTTTGAAGCCGGGCCCCTGGATAGGGCACCTAGCTATGTGGGGCAGGGAGCTTCCCAGGAGAAGGCCCCGGGATCAGAATGGGCTTACGGACTCAGCACATCCTTTGTGAAGCGGTGAAACACTAGCTGCACGTCTAAGACTGGCAATCGGGGTCTGTTTGGCTTCATCGCCGTGATGCCCAGGAGAGAAACACGAGTTATGAACTCTTACACACATACAGAGGAGGGGGACTCTCATGTTCCACCCAAACAGTGAGTACAGTGGACTGTAACTGTAGATGCCTTTGTGTTGTGATTGTGTGACGTGTGATTCCCATGAACACTGGCGGGGCCGATCCCTGGACTCTTCATGACGATAAATGAAAGAAAACGTTGGAAAAGGTTTTTTATTGTATCCCCAGAGCTATTTAGTCTATATTCTATTCTTTTGGGAATGAGATGAGAAGTTTGATAAAACTTTAACTTTCATAAAAAAAGCTGTTTTCTGTAAAGCTGCTTTCAGATATGCACAAAATCTTCAAGAGGTGCTCTAAGTGAGAATTTAAATATCCGAGTCAGTTGCTGTTGACATTCTCCAGAGTTTTTCCTGAATAATGTCTGAGAAAGAAAATGTGAGAAGACATTATAGATTTTCATGTGATGTACCTTTCTTGGTCAGCTGGAGAACAGAGGGTGGAGGTGTAGCCACTTTCATCGCCAGCCCGTAGGCGCCCCTGAAGGAGTGGCTGTCCCGGACGATGAAGCAGCCAGGCTCGTTGTCCTTCAAGACCGAGATGGCTGTTGGAAGAAAAACAGAATTATGAGGCTGCTCTACGGTTCTACGCTGAAGTGTCTTACTCGTTTATTATTCAGGGTAAAAAGTGAATGGTACCTTGATCCCTTGAGATATCTGGCTTATACCAGAATTTTGATGTGTCCTGCACAAACTTGACAGTAAGCTGCTTGCTGGCTAGCACATCTAAAAAACAAAGACACACAGTAATCAGCAAAACAGGCTGATCTAGTATCTGTTTGTATGTGTTTGTCAGCATCACCAATGTAGCCATTAGCTTCTGCAGTTTACCTGGCAGAGGTGAGGCAGTGCCTGGTGTCAAAGATGATAAGTCAGGCAAGACACTGGGGAAGGGGATGCTCACAGAGCTCCCACTGTGGGGACTCGAGAACCCGCTAGGGGCTGGAGAGGCTGTTCCAAGCGAGTGCTCCCCCTCCGACGCCCTCTTCTTCTCAGGCAGAAGTGGGGGCTGCACCTGGGGCATCTGCAACTGACCCTGCCCGTCCATGGAGGTCAAAGGATTCCTGTCCATGCCTCCGTTCCCCAGCAGAGGAGAGGAGCTGGGGCAGTCCGTTCTGTAGCCGTCTGGCTCGTCGAAGCTTTGACCCGAACTGTGGCTGAGAGCGTAGCGAGCCATGCAGCTTCGCTGGCTGCTTCGAGGGGAGCTGTGGGCGTTGGGGGCGGGGTGGATATGCGGGTGGTGCAGGGGAGGAGAGTGGTGGCCATAGTCCAGAGACATGGAGTGCTGCGGCGGTTGTCTGTTGGAGGAGTAGCTGCTCAGGGAGGAGTGGCGAGTCAGCAGCGGATGCTCTGGCCAGGACTGGCTCATGGATGAGCTGTAGTAAAGAAAAGAATTGTCACCAACTTCAGCAGTAATTCACAGACAAGCTCATATAACTGTTCATTTCTGTCCTCCCATGGTAGAATAGTTAATGCTGCTTTAAGTTTTTCATCAAGGTGAGATTTCTACCTCTCTGTCCGTTGAAGGGTCCCGACCATTGAGGCCGAGTTTGTAGCACTTGGCGTCCTGTGGAAGTTGATGGAGGAGTCGGGCCGGCTTTCAACCCCAACATGGCCGATCATCTCCGAATATTCCCGGGGCTCTGCACAAAAGAAAGAACACAAATCACAATTCAAGCACTCGTAACTCACTCAGTCACCTTAACCTGCCTGGACAAGATCAGCAAGATCCAAGAATTACTGCCTGGAAAATTGGTGTCAAATGTCAAAACAAACTCGCAGCGTTAAAGAGAAGAAAATAAATCCTAGATCTGAAGAAACATTTGATCGTTTGTTCCCAGACGCCTATTGTATCCTTCCCTAAGTTACTTGAAAATTCCTTATTTTCTTTTTGTGAAAACTTGGTTGACAAACAAACAAACCAACAAACAAATGGACAGGGGTCAAAACATAACATCCACATCCAAAAGCTGAAGGAGAGGACGAACATTTAAGCAAAGATTGCGTTGGCAGTGTATAAAATAGGAAAAGGTCCCTCGGGAAAAATCTCTCTGTTCTCTCAAGTAACAAGCAATCAATACTGGAGTTCAGTTAAAAGGAAAACTGTCCACATGGCCCTGAACCCTGGCCATCAATCTACATTGAACCAGTCACCAATTACCGCTGCCACAAGCCATGGAGTCAGCAAATCAAACTCGACTGCATCGAGAAAATTAAAAGCCCTCCACTATAATTATCTAAAAGCTTTATCTTAATCAGTTTAAAGAGTCTGGAGCCAGCGACGGCCTCGAATCTGAAAGCTCTATTACGGCTAAGACCTCCAGGGCAAAGGCTTCTTCTTGTCCCTGTTTCCTCTGTGTACACACACATGGACAAATGTGTTTTTGTGTCATGTCTCCTGACCCATCGTAACCATGGAGATGTGGCAGTGCTGAATGTGGGGGTTCTTGATGTCTGAGGTAATAAGAGGCACAGCGGGGCGACCCGGATCTGCTCCAGGGTCCTGCAACCTTTCAACATACTGTAGATCTCCATGGAAACCAGGCGGTCAGAGGTCAAATGTAGGGTGAAAATGAAAGTTAGGGTTCGAGGTTGAATGAGAGATCATCGGTCTATGCTCGGGTTGATCCTGACATGTGCAAAACTTGTGCTCCTGTGACAACACTGAGCAGAAACAACACGCCAAATAAAACACAGTTAACTTAATTCAAACCATCTGGGACGTGACATAAAAGTCAGCAGACAGGCTTTACACCAGTATTACTCTTTCTTTGAAGCACGTCTATTATTACGATTAAGCAAACAATAAAAAAATTGACATGAAAGGCTTTTGTTTTGCCATAACTGCACAATTTTCTCCGAACGATCTCACAGCCAGGGTGTATTCCACCTCAGATAAACACCACAAAGAAGACAACAGCTCACACACGGAGAAAAACACGTTTTTTAATCCGAAGAACAACCCCGAAAGAAGAAAGTCCAAAAGAAATGTTTTCTCCTCAGGCTGTGACCACGCAGAAATTCTCCAGAAATCAAACAACGAGGGCAGAGAGCGGTTAGGAATCTCCCGGCTTTCACATTTGCGAGACGTCTTGTTTTTTCGGCCCCGGCCTCAAGACCGCTAAAGATTCCACTAACAACAATCTCACCATTATTAGGCAGCGCAAAGGGGGAGACCCTACGATAGCTCTCGAGGTATTGGGGCCCAGAACAGGCAGAGGAGACATGGAGGAAGACTCATGTAATTACCTCCTACTCACTGTATCGAATTGGTTTAGTGGAAAGAAAGACAAGTTAATATATGGATAAGGGGGAAATGTCAATGTTTGCACAAAGAAAACAGTTTTAATGTGTTTTTGTTCTTCACGGCACTTTCCATCAATTGTGTAACTTCCTATCATTAAGGACGTTTTCAAACATGACCTCAGGAAAATGTGCAGAAAATTGGGTCCTGACCTTTTCCTGAGTTTGCCTTTCATGTATGAACAACACAGTAGGAGATTTTCCAAGTCAGATGCATTCATAACAACATGAAAATGTCTGGAACATAGAGGTGAGAGGTGGAAAGACATGACGTATAAATTCCACTGCGGAAATCACAGGTTTGTGTTCGACCTTTTTCACTGAAAGCTCTGGAATATTATCGTTTTTCCAGTTTGACATCTAAAATAATTATTCAGTTCATGTCCTGAAAGGCTGTTTTTGTTCTTCACAGCGCTTTAGTCAATTGTCTAACTTACTAAAATAAATGGCTTCAAATCCATAGGCTTACATAAAGTTTAAAAGATCTGTGTTTATACTTATATGCAAAATAATGACCTTTCTGTATTTTTCTTATATCCTGTTAAATGATATGGTGAAGTGTTTTTCTGTACCAGTGTTCTGTGTCTAATTTCAATCGCTGCCGGCGAGTTCACAAAGAAAGAACGCTTTCTTCCCAAAGATGAAAGATCTTTCACAACAGCTTCATGTGAGTCGTTTTCTCAGGAAT
Organism: Pseudopleuronectes americanus; assembly: GCA_038501795.1. Taxonomy (NCBI): domain Eukaryota; kingdom Metazoa; phylum Chordata; class Actinopteri; order Pleuronectiformes; family Pleuronectidae; genus Pseudopleuronectes; species Pseudopleuronectes americanus. Next base: position 14,134,141 of record CM076730.1, on the reverse strand, counting down.
GAAGAATTCAGTTCAGAGTGCAGAGTTGAACCTACCGTGGTCTGTTCTGTAGCCGCCATATGACTGCACGCTAGGAGATGGCGTCTGCATGTGGTCAATCAATTCTGACATATTTTTCACTGGGAACACAAAGGAAACAAGGACAGCGTCATTAAATCGAACCTACGCTGATTAGAAAGGCATGCAAAAATCAATCACTCCAACAAGAGGATAAAACAGGAAGTGTTCCCTACTCACCATACGGTGTTGGTGGAGAGATAGGGAAGCCCGGAGTGGGTGGGGCCATGTCACTCCCGGCCTCGACCCTGCCGTTCATGTCCGGGCCCTGAGCCCTGAAGTCGGTGCTGTCAGCCCTGAACAACATGCGATGCTGGAACAAGCAACACACACATGTATAAAATAATCATCCATATAGAAAAAGAACCCAAAAATAGACACATGCCAGCACCACACCTGTGCAGTGTTTACCTGGGACTGTGGCAAACAGGGGGAATACGTCCGCTGGCCCCTGTACTCCTCCCCCCCCGCGCCACCCTGAGCTACAGAAGCTCGGCTGATCCGCGACTTCACTTCCTTGGCGACTCAGACTCCGTGTGGCAGCAACCCGCCCCTCGCTGGACTGGACAGCTGGATACACACAGGTAGACAGCAGCAAGCAGGTCATTAAACGTTAACAGGCTGTCAGGCACAACTGGTTTCAAGGAAGTACAGTGCATGGAAAATTACTTTTTTAGAGGATTCTTCGGCAAATGATAACAACACTAGATGATAGAATTATTAAATGATTCAGCAGAATTTGTGTTCATTCACCACTGGTCTTATGATCACACTTCAATGTAGAGAACGGAGTGAGCCGGGTTGGCTGTTTTCATGACTTCCCTCTGTAAGGTATAGGGGCTGATGACATTTTTATTTAGCAAGTCCATAAAGTGAAATGACTACACCGTTAACCCCGGGGCGCTGCCTACGGTCAGGCTTTGAGAGGACAGCTGGGGAATTCAGGGGCTCCGGAGGGTGAGGAGTATTTGTGTGAGTGTGTGAGTCTGGGAGTGTGTGCGTGGGGGGGGGTTCAATGTTGTGACGACTCTAAAGACTGCTGCCACTCAGCACCAGGGTGTTAATGTGAGCCCTCCCAGTGAGCTCCGGCCCCCCAGTCTTGAAGAATGCTAATGGGGCAGAAGTGCCATTATTACTCACTTGTTAGTCTGGGGGAGAACATAGTGACACAGATGGTGCGATGTGTTGCTTCATTCATGCTTTTCATGTGTCTGCCGGAGTTTGTGTGTATAATTGATCCTGATTGTGTTTCATTTTGTCTGTAGAGGTGTGTATGACAGTCAACACAGGGATGTAAAGGACTCACTTTCGATGCCATTATTTCTGTAACCTGAGATGACGCCAGGAGAAGGGCCGGGCAACAACACTTATATACAGTACTGTGAGGCAACATACATTTAGCAAGGTAGTTGTCAACTTGACTGTTTCTCCATTAAGCTGATGAGACGTTGTGAATTATAAAAACATAGTATTGCTTGCAAACGGTTTCTTAATCAAGCCCCCGGTGGAGATCACCACCCCACCCGAACCCAACCTCACTGAGTTTGCGTCACTTCTCATCAGTTATTGCACACACTCCCCTTTATGCAGCATAAATACTTCAACCATCCTCCACCTCCCTCATCTTCTTCTACTCCTTAATGCACCTCAAAGTGTTAACATGACCTGGCAGATAGTTCTGTATTATCAATAAAACTATTTAAATCAGCCTTTACTTTGCACCAACGTCAGTCTCTTAAAGACACAGTTCTGCCGACTCCTGTAACTTTAGTGCAAACCTTTAAAAACCTACATTAGAAGCAGACAATTCATTACTATCTGCAGGTTATTTGTGAAATAACAAAGTTGTAGACTTCAGCTCTTGTCTCTTCGAGTTATTCTTCTTTAAATTTGAGGGAAAAAGTGTTTACTTTACTTTAGTAAAAGCACTGTAAAAACCAACCATCATAAAAGTAGGTGAGTAAGTATTAATATAATTATTAAAGTATGAAAAGTACATATTCTGCACAAAAATGGTCCCTGACATGGTTTTACTATTAAATATGATGTTTTTGATTTAATGTTACTGCTATATTAATGTGTATGTAGTATTTTACTGTTGAATATACAACTAATTACTTTATACGCTTTTGGGAAGTTTAATGTACAGCAGTAAATCATATTCTATAAGTTAATCTTATGTTTTTAATGAAACTGTCGTGTAAGAACCATGTATCTCCATAAAGATGAATTTTGGTGAGCCACAGCTTCAACAACATATTTTCCAGCCAATGCTTAACATTTTATTTATTGGAGATGTTTCTAAACCCACAAAGCAAGGAGTCAGTTAATAGAAAAAATCTGAATCATGGAGATACATGGTTTTCCCTGGACATAAATAAAAAGGCTTTGTAATCTATGAAGTAACTAATAACTAAAGCTGTCAGATAGAGGTAGTGGAGAAAAGAAAAGTAACATGTTTTCCTCTGAGATGTTGTTCAGCTTAGTACAGTACATCAATGAACTTAGTTACATTCCAGCCCTGCTTGATATGCACAGACAGGTATGCCGTTGGAAACCATGAAAAAAACGTTGCCTCCAGGCTCACTTGTTCCTGTTTCGGAAATTCCTCAGGCCTCCCCATCTTGTGGCCCCCTGCAACCACATGTACATGCTGGAGTGTGATTCACGCAGCGCCAACACTTAGTCAGCTCTCTGCCTTTACTCTGCCTAACTGGATTTTAACCAAAGTCAAAGGTAATATTACCAACAGAAGAATGGCTTTTAGGCAGTCAACACTACTGAACATCCAAAAGAAAGACAAATCTGACTAAATGTTCTTATCGTTTTGCCGCTGATAACAGATGGTCATCAGCATAACATGATGAAAGAAAATTACAAAGTTGCTATACATAAGGTAGCAATTTCTTAGAAGTGTTTACACACTGTTGATAGACTACAGCTGATGAAAGAAATTATTTTGAAAAGATCACAGACTGCATGCTTGAATCTGCTCCTTGGATCAGTTTCAACATGAATGAAGAGGAAATAACTTGGTGGTCATTACGTTGCATAAGCTCTGTTAACACCACTAACACAACAACACCAACATTTTAATGATTTATCGCTGAAGACAAATGGACGATGGCTAACATCAAGATAAAAGAATGTGTTTTAAGTAATGCTTAAAAACTTCTACACACAACAATGTGTCGAAGGACTTTGATTAAGTAAATATGTCTATTCCCCCCGAACCCAATCTCTATAAACCTCCACTGAGAGTCGGCCATGTTCAGAGAGGTCGATGACAGCTGCTCTCCCTCTCTTCGTGTAGCACACTGATCAAGCAGTCAGATAGCTGGGCTGACAAGTCAGGACAGCGCTCCCTCTTCAGAAACACACCGAAAACATCTGAAAAACCTGACAACAACCCTGCTATTTCTGCCACTAGAACACGCCCGGTGGGAGAGGGAGAGAAGGTGCGCTTTGATTCGTGAACTCTGTTGTTCAGAAGAGGAAAAGCTGATGCTCCTCGAGAGGAGCAGCTTCAAAATGTTGGTCGCGTGTTCAAAAAAGTTGTAGTAAAACATATTCTCACAAAGAACTGTCACCAACTTCTTTCTAATACCACACTTCCACACCACATCACTACCACCACCACCACACCCGGACAGTCTGACTATCTTACCTGTCTGCTGCGTGTTTGTCGGGGTTGTTGCGTTACTATCGTTGATGCCATTTGTGCATTTGCCAACCGAGCCGTTGACGTGCACGCTGCCATTCCTCTTTATGGAATTGCTGCGGCTGGACGTCGGCACAAACGTGGGATCCAGGTCCATGATGAGCTGGTTGAGCTGATCGATGGAGTTGTCAATGTCCATTGTTAAAGATTTGAACTCGTCATCCTGTTTGTTGTTGTTGTTATTGTTCATAGTTGTCTGTTCCTTGACGGGTGCTGTGTTTCTCAAAGTTTCCACTGTAGTGTCCCTGGTGGGGCCCTGTGGTTCAGCGGGTGGGCCACCTTTGGGTAAACTGACCCCCTGCTTGTTTCCTGGGTATCTCTCTGCATCGTTTCCTTCGTCTGGGATGTAGATAAACTGCTGTGCAGCAACCATCTGCTGCTGGCGAACCCAGGACTGTGTGGAGTAGCTTCCCTGTCTGTAGACATGCTGCTTGGGCATGGCAGCGCTACTGGGATTCGAGGAGGCCACCGAGTTGCTTCTGGAGCTCAGACAGCCCCTTCCAGCCTCAGCGAAGACACGCTCATATTCCTCCATGGGTGGGGGTGCGGGAAGCTGATGCTGGGTATGGCTCTGCTGCTCATCCCCTCCAGGACTTCCGAAGCCATCCGACAGCAGGGAGTTCTGGCTGCTCTTGTGGCAGGACGACGACAAGGTCCCCAGGCTGTCCACGCTGTGCAGATCATGACCTGTGATCACCTCATCATCCAGGATGTCCGTTTCCCTCTCTCGGGGTCGGGCGTCTCCGTTGATGTGCACCTGTGCTGGAACTGTCTGCTGGATGCCCACCCGAGGGCCTTGATCATCCATTTCCTCCAGCGAGAGGTCTTCAAGACCGAAGCCACTAAGGAGGCGCTTCAGCTGGACCTTCTCCTGCTGGCTTGGGCCCTGCTGGTTAGCCTTGATGGTGGCTGTGTTGGCAGGCGTTGGTCTGTCCGCCCACAGGGAAGTGCTGGACAGGCCAGAGTCACTGCTGACGGAGAGGGCGTGGTCGCTGTGGTCAGGGCTGGAGGTGCTTGAGGTTGTGCGGGCGCCTCGGCCCAGCGTCGCCTCTCCTCCGCCGGGGCTCCTCTTGTTGGCCGCTTTGTCCTGGTTTAGGCCTTGAGAGCGGGGTGCTGCAAAATAGAAGAGATGCGGCGCTTGATAGAGTCAGCTGTCAGAATGGGCACACGTACACACACAGGGACACACAGCACAACAGAGACTCACACGGACAAACACAAACTGCACAAAACCACAGACAAAGCAAGACTCTGTTAACAAGCACAGTCATGTCGTCCCACAAACGCCTTCTTTCAGACTTGGTTAATGACAAAGCTCAACACTTACAATCGCACCTCACCTGACAACAACATTCCAGACAACACAAAGCATCAGACAAATGGAAAAACTAGGACATTGATACAATGACAAAGAAAAAACATGTATCTTGTTACTAAATAGAGACAAATTATTGGAATCCGCCCTTTTGATATTCTAACACAATCTCAGTTCAGACAAATACATTCCAGTAATTTTGCAATAACCACTCGTCTCTCTCCCATGCTGCAGGAACAGCATGCTCGGGTTATATAAGAGAGGTTAAATCCACTGTATGCCACTACAAGAGTCAGATGGCTGAGGAGCTTCAGAGTCTGACCCCTGCATTCCTCACCCTGCTGTGATGAATCCACCCCACTCCCTCTCGCTTGCCCCCTGACCCCCCCGGCATATGTCCAAACAACCTCCTTAATCTTCAGAGGTAGAAAAAACACAGAGGTCAGCCATTTTGCAAATCCATCACAACTGTCACAATTTTTTTTAAATATGAAGTTAAGCAACACTTTGGAAAAATGTTGGCCGGAAAAAAGTGCACAGTCACTCTCTCTCTCTCTCTCCCTGCCTCAACCAAAGAGGCTAAACATGACTCCAATGCGTCTCCCTCAATCTGCAGCCTTAAGTACTGGCTCAGTCAAACCGTGACTGGAGGACCTGAATACCAGACGCGCATGATAAAGACTCCCCCTCCTCCTTTTCTCAAGAAAGCTCCCATATGCATGTATGTATGTACACCCCCCACCCCCCGGCTCACACGTGGAACCATGCATTTGGGCCTTGAGCTGCCACACACACACACACACAGGTCAGCTCCACCAGGAGTTTTCCGTCCAACAAATCCCTCTCGTAACATTCCCTCTAGGGAAAGGTGCAAGCAGCTTTCAAAACAGATGTTTCAAGACAGATGTTTCCCCTGTTTCCCCTAAACACTGGCCATCTTTCTCTGTCGCTCCCTGTCATCCTGCCTCTCTTTTGTCTCACTTCCCTCCTCTCCATGGCCACCCATCTGCCTCGAGAAAAAACAACAGAAAACAACAAAAAAGACCTCTTACCTTCGCTGCCACTGCCCACAAGACAAGGCCTGTCTCCGGTGAAGCAAAACTTGAACAGCAGAGAAGGCCACGAAGGCACAACCCGAGGAGAGCAGACATGGCTTCTCACCAGCAGATAGTGGTCAGGGTCAAATCGAGAGGAGTTGGAATAAGTTGGCCCTGCTCTGTTTCTCTGCTGAGAAGGTGAGAGTGTTTGCACTCCGCACAGAGGGGGGGTACCTTGAGATCTCCAAATAAGGGCAGAGGAATGTAAACAAGTGGGGCGGGGTTTCGCGGCGGGGGCGGGTCAGGGGGAAGAAGTAACCCGACCTCTTGCCCCGCATAAGGGGACTACCCCGTTGAAGGGAGGGGGGGCTGGCCCGGAGAGGATCAGAGAATGAAAACAACATTCCTGCAGCCAGACTTTTTCACTCTGTAAAAAGACACTTTTTAATTAACACGATCGTTGCCTTCTACTTGGAGTTCTGGGAAATTTGCACGAAACGGCCGCAGCCAAGTCATTTTTCTTTCCCTCTTGTGCATCATGAAATTGCACAACTGCCGTCCTCGTGTGAGATGTCGCCCTGGGACAGATGGGCCTTAAACTCAATTATGAGCTTCAACAATTGTTTTGGAAACTGGTTTTTTCACCTATAACCGGATTACACCGACTTGAACAAAAAAAGCCAAGGATGGTTAACCAAGTATGTTCTGAACTTGAGAAAACCATTCAATCCATTTCTATCTCATATTCACAATGTCGGTCATTGTGGTGTTGGTGAGTCCCTGAATAATCCACCAATTACAGTGCAGAGAGACCGGAGCTGTTCCCCCCCCCCTCGCTGCAGCTCTAGAATCGCAGGTCTGGTTATGAATGGCTATGTAATTACCCAACCCTTTCCATTCCTCCTCAGTCACTACCATCCCGCTCGTCCTGAAAACCAAAACCATGAATCGAGAAGCATAATGACGAACATCATCGTCGTCATTTTTTTCCGCCCCAGGCTTCCACATGTGCATCCGATGTGTAAACGATATCCTTCTGGGAAATCGCACTGTACTGCGTCTCGTAAAATCCTGCACGCTATCTGTACAGGACATACTGTCCATACAGTGTCGACAGGAATCACTCATCCATCAAGTCACTCAAAGTTTTCGTTTTTTTTTGCTCAGGTTTTTAAGAGTTCTCCACTGAGAATTGTTCAACATAAGTGGATCCACTTGCTCAAAATATGGGAAGACCACAAAAACAGAAACCATTCTTTCTACAACAACATCCTGGTTACTATGGACAATCCACAGAATTTGTTATTTCAGTTAACTCCTTTTTTTGGAAAATATTTAAATTGATTTTATCCTGCCAAACAACTTGGTTTGATAAGGGCAACACAAACCTTAGAACATATGTAAAGAAACATTTTCCCAATTCGTTATATTGGAAAGATATAAATATAATATATGAACATTATTATTTTCATAAGATTAAGTTCAATTGCTCCATATAGTTCATAACTATGTTGAACCTTTACACTCAGGTGGCTCCTGAGACATAAGACATCAATTGTATTGGTTAGTGTTGTTTCCTCATTTCAAAATATGTATTTTCTGTAATGATGTGATTGTTCCATTATTTTCATGTCTTCTTGTATTTCATTCACTCCTTATTTATTGATAGATTTTTAATTTTGCCATTTTGTCCTTACTTTGTTCTCTTGTTGTTTGTTTTTTAACCGTTATGTTCCTTATTATATTATTATATGTTCCCATTTGTAAGTGTTTGGGATTCCCTCGAAAGGGATATGCTACGTCTTCATGGGTTTATACATCAAATTTGAAAATAAATATTAAAGGAAAATCTGTGGATTATTCACACTAAAGAAGAACGACCTCCTCCGGAAAGAAACGTTGCTTTGGAATTTTTTTTAATAAAAATTCAGTCACCGTGTTGAAGTAGAAAATGTCAAAACACTGAAAACCAAAACAACTCAACTACATTCACTTGCCAACACAAGTGAGTGAGAAGTTGTATTTTTAATATGGCTGAACCAACCCTTTGCAGAATCTGTCAAATTATGAGCCTCGAGGGGCCACACATTATTCTCTCAGACGTGATCTTGCCAGCACGTAATTTTACCTTATACGTGAACCACAACAATAATCATAAAGAGAGTTCAACATTTCACTCAGGCAACCCGCTGCGGGTCGAGCCGCTCAAACACAATGACCTGCTTCAACAGTAAACTCCAAGTAAACAACCGCTCTGGAAAAACAATCTTCTAAAATTCAGCTCTTAATTCACACGTGGAGAAAAACACACACTCTCGCCAATGATTGGAGAAAAAGCCATTGAACCAAATTAGGTTTTCTTTAACAAACTTAGCACTACAGTGGCAATGGCTTCTCAGACTTCCTCTTCCTCCTCCTGTGCTGGACGCTGATTGACAGCCTCTCACGGGCTAACAGGGTCTGCCGGAGGACTGGTGGTAAGTAGATGTAGAATTCCAACAGAGCTCCCAGTCTTTCCTCTCAGATGTAGCGTTTACACGAGAAAACAAGACTGCAAATATCCCACATGAATGCTTCGGAAAATAAAGGCAAGAGAAGATATTGCATCTCTGTTGGGTGTCTTTAATGAATTCTTAAATTCAAGTGGTCGCTCTGTAAGTGGATTTCGAGAGGTGTGATTTAAATTCTGTATGGATGCTGGGATATTTTAGGCGAAAAATGAACAAAATAAGGCAGCCTCATTTTAATCAAGCTGCTTATAAAAGCACTCAATGAACACTGGGAAAAGGGTGGATCTGTGTTTTAATGCCACCACCACTTCACTCTATTCTGGGAGGCTGTTGTGAATTCTGTGGTTGAGTGGAGAGCAACAACCGCAGCTAGGACGGGACGCCCCGACAGGGTGGCTCGGAGCGTGTGCGTGTGTGTGTATGTACGGGCGCTAGGGAGACTGTGTGTGGGATGGTTTTAAAGCAAGCCTATTCATTTGATGAAACAACAAAATAGAAATCTCTTGAGAACTAGCTGCTCTTCCTCTGAAACCAGCATTCCCCACATACAACAACAACACTCCTCCCTGCCCTTCACACAGGAATAACACTGCTCGTCATACCGAACATACTCCAAGCTGAAGATTTTCTTAGCTTCCATTTCTTTTCTGCTTCTTTTTTGTAATAAAAAACGCAGGCAGACTCTGTGGAAACAAAACTTTTACGTCACACCCCTGAGCAATAACTCCAGTCAAGCTACCACCGGCTGCAACATAAACCAAGCTGGTGCTGACTGTGCGCGCATGTTAATGCAATCACACTGCACCCCCCCCAATAACACTGGGCACGCTGTGTTAATTCCCAGAGAGAAAAAGAGAAAAAGTTTTGTGTGTGTGTTTTTATAAGTGAGCACACTGAATAGACAAAAAGTAACAACAAGAGAGAGGAGGGCCGGTTAACACATAAATGACAGTGCAATATCCTCTAATATTTGTGCTTAGAGAGCATTTAATACATTTAGGAGACTTTGACAAAGTTATAACAAAATATAACCAAAGGCAGCTAAAAGTCGAAACAGTACCTTCGCCGTCACAGAGGTTCTGGTAGGAGTCCCAGCGAACAAGGGGATCCGCTGTGTTGTAGTCCACAATAACATCCGACCCGTTTTGCCACCTGTCGGCACCTGGACCCAGAAACAACATTATTGTAGATACTGTATCTGGCTGGTTTCCTCGGTAATGTTTACGTTACTGTAGCATCTGCTATGGGCTCAAAGGAGGAACAGGATATTTATGCATAGATATTTAGGGCCTTGCTAAAAATCTGTGGAATTATATCTCAATGATATTTGATCCCCTACATTTGACAGTTTAAAAACCTTAAAATGAATAGCAAGGCATTTGGACAAAATACATTTACATTCACTTTCTTGCTATGTGTTATATGAGAAGATTGACCCCTTGTTTAGCTGAGTTAAAAGACAATTAGCAAGTTCAAACAGCTGTAAATTTGTCATTTTTGTAAAGAATTAACAAATATATATATATATATTTGCTTCCATGGTTTTTCTATGATTGTAATAAAACCTAAATCATATTTTTGGAAGACAACCATGATTGGAAATATAAATATTTCAGTATGTTACAGTCACATAAGATATTATTATATTTTTTTCTTTTGCGAAAGGTGTTTAAAAGATGTATTAGTAAATACACACACACACAGACGCATACAGCGTAGTTTCATTCCTGTGGAGCTCTGGGGCAGCACATGCTGTGCTTCTTTACCTCTGTCAGCACACACTTCACACTACATTTCCCCTCTGTAGCATTCCACATCCCCTCTCACCAGGGGGCAAAGGGGGAGGAACAGTGCACAGGACGGAACAAGGGGGTAAAATGGAGAAAGCTCTGCTTTTCCAAAACAGGTCTCCATGTAACAGCGGTTTTGAAGAAGGTGAAGAGTGAGGAATCTACCTGGGATTCTCTCTGGTCCCTCGGAGAACACCAGTTCCACTTTCCCGTAATCTGGAAATCTGGGATCTGGAATATGAACACACAGGAATGCCATTGAGAAAAAGGGAAACATGAATTGTGTTGTCTGTGAGAAGACTTTTCTCCCAGGACACGTAACATGTTCAGGAAAACAAGATTATTGGCCTGAAACTGCCAACTTTAAATTGAGTCCAGATTGAGCCCTGCAGATGCTGCCTGCAGCAGAGGAGTTGCCAAAAACTAGTGGCAGCACGTTGAGACCCGTTCTTGTTGTTTGTTTGTTTTTCTTTGTGTCTACCTTTACTGGCGGTCTCCATGTCCTCTTTCTCAAACATCAGGTTGTAGCCCTGCACTGCTCCGGTGTGGAACTGTAGCCGGAAAATGGCTTCACGCTCTGAAGATTGGTCACTTTTGTGATAGCATTTGATCTACAAGAGAAAATGCAAAAACATTTTGATTTCTTCAGTGAATACCGATGACAGCATCACCGAAAGGACATCTTGTTTTCTTCCCCCTACCATGATGTCCCCTTTGAGAAGCTGGGCGGGCGCCAGGCTGATGCATACCCGGTCTCTGTGGCCTGGACCGATGTGACTGAAACAAAAGCAACAGTGAAGTCCGTCAGAAGGAGTTTGGAAGCACAGACGTTTACAGGGAGGATTCAAAATCACTGTTAAGCAAAGTTTAACACAAAATAGCTTTGAAGCACTTCGACACTCTTTGAAGTGAACAATAATGTTGAAATGGCTGTAGCACATGTGTACGCCACTTACTAGATTCCAGATGAATACACCGCTTGCATCCCCTGGTAAACCCTGATGTAGGGACGACAAACTGAAAAAAACAAAAGGTACAAATGCATTAATAGTGCGCCCTTGACTTAAGATTGGTCTACGCACAGCCACGGTGTGATAAGCTGTTGTTGTGAGAGCGAGACTTCAGCTCCACAATGTGACGAGAACCCTTGTTGTTTCAGTGAAATTAGCGAAAACAGCAATTTACTTGCAAACATGGGTGTGAATTCCCAGTGGGTTAACTGAGAACCCATAATGAGGTTCTTCTCTGGAGGAGTTGTGTTTATATGAGTGCTTCTCTCTGTCTCAACATGTGCATATAGGGGGGGGGGTAAAGAGAGATATAAAGCACAGATAAGTCTCCGTCTTGTTTACTGCTCCAAGTCTGATGTGGTCGAGCCGATTCTTTTATGCTGTTGTGGGAGCAGCGGCTGTATTTTCATTGGGCGCTGCAGCTGTGTGTAGTGGTAAACAATATGAGTTGAACCTCCGGTGGCATCGAAGTTCGGTATCCCGTGAAGGATGACGCAGTGCAAGAACAACGGGGAGGCGTTGATCTTCATGGATCCACTCAGGAGACTGTTGAGGATCCAAACATACCTGACATGGAAGCATAGAGGTAGAGATGAGAAAACAGTCACAACCAGTTCAACAGAGGATGAGTCTTGTCTTTGAGTCACAACAAATGGGTCGAGCTCTATGAATGCAGGATCCGACACTTTCCATAAAGCGACCTAGATTCTCCCTACGTGGTAAACATCCATGAGCTTCAAATTCCACCACTCCTGTCTATTACGCAGCAGTGGTGGATGTAGGATTTTTCTAAATCAGGGGCCAAATGGGGGCCAAAAGGGGGCCACAATATGCACAGAGGAACCAATTTTGTGTCAAACGTCTAAGCACAGTTCCGGATTCAGTAGGATGCACATTTACGTCATTCCTTGTTAATTGCTTCTATATTATTGTTGTTTCTTTGTTCCTAGTGTTTTCTGTAAATAAGCAACCAATTTCAGAGAAGACAATCTGCTTTCTGTTTACCCTGACACACACATACCCAGTGTACATGAACGATCACAGGGATTATAACTGATGCGGAGTTTTAAAACTTTTGGATGCATCCTAAACTGAGATAGTCTTGGTGACATCACTACGACACGATCTGGGTTCCAATCTTAGACTTAGCAAAAGTTAAAGATTTAGGAAAATAAGCTTATTTACTTTCACTCCTGCCTTTTTGCTGAATATTTAAAAGTTACACCCAGCAGCCAACTTTTGAACTATTGTTACTCGTCAGAGTACAGGATCATTTTGGTTTTGGCACTAAACCCATCATATCGGGAGACGCATTGGAAATATAATCTGTCCCTGTTTTCATTGACGAAGGTTTAGTTCAGGTTAACATGACAACGTGGAGAAACCAGAACAAAACAAAGCAGTTGAGGTACAGTGTGAGCGAGGATGACTCACAGTGATACAGTACAGAGGGTTAGGGTTACACCAGGTTACCGTGGGATCCCATTCTAATTACAATGATAAACAATGACGAGGCTTTTCGGTGGGAAAAAAAGGGGGACAAACAGCACTGGGACATCCGAAGTGTCATATTGAATCAGGTGCGTCAGGGACATGAATGGGTTTGGACGGAGACGTGGGTCAACAAAGCGCCAGCAACAACACACTGTTAGTAAGACGCATGTTGCTGTGCAGAAGGGCGTGCTTGTGTTTTGGGTCTTACCGCTTCTGGGAAGGTGTCATCAGCGCTGAGACCTTATCATCGTAGTATTTCCTCATGGCGAAGCGGTCCAATGCCTGATCAGCACTTTGAAGGAGACAGAGAGACACATTAAGCACTTTGGGCAATTACGACCCGGGAGAGATTATACTCTGCCGCTCCGTAATTGAATGGTGCTAATCCGGACCCCACTTGGGATGGGACAACACACACATGCGTACACATGTATAATGGACAAGAGTGAAAGTTACCGGAGAGACAGGGGATTCCAGCAGAGAGGAAGAGAATGCCAGATTTAAGTAAACACGGAGGGGGAGAGGAGGACAGAGAGAGGCCAGAGTGTGTGCACAGCTCGGCTATTCAGACAGGCCTAAAACCAACAGCCTTTTCACCAGCGCTCTGTTTCTCTCCTGTCGTCCCTCTCCATCTGCGAATTTATTCTATTGTAAAACCGCCTCATTGTTTTCCTATCTCTTCCTCTGCTCCTCTCTTTTTTTGCCCCCTGTCTTTCGCATTCACCTTACAGGCCCCGGCCTCCCTCAGCGGGACACAAACACCGAAGGGAGGCAGAGATTGGCTAAAACGAAGGCTTGCTGTGTGTGTGAGAGGATCTACATAGTGGCACAGCACCACTCTCCAAACGTTTGCCACATTTCTTGACTCTGCAGCAACAAGCCTCTAAGGATTTGTCTGACTGACAATGGTTACAAAATCCAAATGGGCTTTTTCACCACGATGAATGGATTTTGTGAAACCAAAACCGTGGCCAGAAGCTATTACTGTAACTTCCATGTTTTCCAAGTTGATTCATGCAATTCAATACCGCGTGATTCATGGCTTAAAGTGTGTGGGTTTTTACTGTGACTTTTTATTGACTCACTTTCTGATTCACCTTGACACTCAATTCACCGGGGTAACTGAATCAGCCGCGGTTTAAGCGATGACATGAGTCTTAGTGGACTGTTGTTATCGTTCGCTGCCAACGACGAGTGGGTGCATGAACACTGTTATAAATCCAAACTGAAGTTCAAACATAGGTAACATTTAGGAACATAACAACAGAGGCATAGTTGTGGTTACCTGGCAGAGACGTCGGTGAAATGCACAAATGATGAAATGACAACACCGATTCGACCTTTGCCTCCCTAAAGAAACAAGAGAGGACAGGACATGAGTCACTACACATTCCTTATAAGTCTAAATCAGTAACAAATGTTTTCACTTTGTTTTAGAAAAGAGAAACAGGCACACCACTATTATTTTGAGACAGAATCTGTAATTTAATGTTACAGAGCACATTAACATTCGACACAAAGTTTCCAAGTCACCTTTAAGGAAAAAAGATAAATTAGAAGAACAAATAGCGGCCAAATAATGACTGTGTGCTTAAATGTGGAGTCAAAGCTAAATGCTAATGGTACAACACAGCCTGTGGATCCTCACCCTGCAGTGTATAACCGCCACATGTAGAGGGTCCGCATTGAGCCAGCCCTCCATGGCCTTACAGATGGTGCAGATCTTATCCAGAGGTGGAGCATGCAGGTCGGGCCAGCCTGTGTCCAGGGTCTGTGAACACATCATATGCTGATATCATATCTGTCCACACAGCCAGAGGCCTCATCCTCTGTCCCAGTCTATTACCAATCAATATCATGGTGCCTACTGTGCCTGCTTAGACACAGTTGATCACAGGGGATGAGTAAGATCCACTAAGTCACAGCAACGCATTGTGTTTTGTTCTTTTCCAGATACTCGCCCTGATAAGACTTTAAAAATGATGGTCACTTAAACATAGTATATGTAACTGCTGTACTGATGTAAATCATGTTCAGGGATGAGGTCATGTATTCAAGTTTTTTTTCATGTTATGCATTAAACGACAATGAATGATCATATCCATGACGACTGATCACTAGCGAACCATGAGGGCTAACTGGCTAACAATAAAAAGGCGACTAAAATGAAACGTCATGTTATCTCGAATAAAATTGGGGATTTCTCACGTTTGAACATTGTAGAAAAGATTTGGGATCAGGCAAGTCCACAAGTCAACAAAATATATAACTTATATCTAGTTATTCTAATACACTCTAATAAGAATTGCTATTTATCTTATCTTCAAACTTACCTTCGGGTTCATTCTTGAGAGATCATGTCTTCTCTCAGAGAGGTTGATAATCTAAAGGAAAAACATACAACAAGGCCTGTGATTTAAAATGTTGCAGTAGGAGATCCATACTTTTACATCAATGCTCCCACACATCAATACTGTTTGCACTTTGACAACGGGCTAAGGCACATTTCAGGACGAGACGCAGAGCAGAGCAGGAGCGAGCACTGACCAGGTAATTATCTGCATGCTTGGACTTGAGCATCCGCGTGACATCCTTCAGGTTGTGCGAGTACACCTCCTCCGTGCAACCCCGGGGGAAGGACACGGCGATGATGCGCTCTGTGATATACGTGAGGTCCAGTTCGTATCCCTCCTCCATCTCTGAGTCTTGGGAACTTCCTGTTAGAAGAGATCGAAGCAGACGCGCAACTGGATAAGTTTCTTCAGTTACTTCACACAACATTACCGCTTTCAGGCAGGTGACCTTACTAAAGTCAATATTTGATGGTCAAAGTCCTCAGCTTTAGTCATTGTGTCCAAGTTTCCTGCAGATATCCTTAGAGAATGACCTCCATTTCAGATTGTATAACACAGTGTGTCTTGTTTGCACTGCAACGGTCAACAGTCTGTGTCACATATACAGTGCTGGTTGATCTTAACAATATACCAAGGCCTCTTTTTTAAACATTAGCGATGATTGTTGCTTATCCGTGCAGCAAGGAGAGATTTCAGCACTGTGGGATCCAAATATTGGCCTCAAGCAATCTCGTCACCACAGTCAGTCAGTCAGTTGAAGCTATAATGACAGAGTTTTAAAAAAACTTTCAAAGTATTCCGGTTGAAACCAGTTGCTGTAAATCCCTGAGTGATGGCGTGTCCCGGTGACCTCATGGACATGAACTTCCTGGAGAGAGCCCACCCCCTCCCCGCACACACACACACACACACACGTACACACACACAAACACACACACACACATCACTAGTCAACTCTGTGTATTCAGTGCCAGTGCCAACACTTGTGCTGACAACACTCGCCGATCAATTAATAAATCAACGGACAACTACAAGCTTTTAGTGTTTCTGGATTTAAAATGAAAGGGTTCACTGTTTCTGTCCGTTTTTATGTGAATGCATCTTTATTATAAAGCGTTTAAAATATAAAACAAGATGTTGAATATCCCACAGCATCTTATTCTAAATGTTTTGATATGATGCATTTATATGATAAACATAATATAATAGTTTTGACTGTTGGTTGGACAATCTTAAGGTGTCACCTTCTGGGATCTGGGATGTTGTCCCATTTGTAACTATTTTCTGATTTAAAACTTTTTTTTTATATTGTAAAAAATGAAATACTCTGATCACTTGTATTGGTAAATACAAGTTATTGGGGATTAAAGTCACTCAGACAACAAAAAGATGTAGGCTGTGAAAATTGTGAAAAATGGCCACATGGTTGTTCCAGGGTCCAAAAGGGTTATCTTCAAATTGTTGGTACAGAGTTCGAAATTCTCAAAAGGAAAAGGCTTCAAAATGTGATAATTAAGAGACCAGAACCATTAAAAGTTAATAAATAGTTTTTAAGTTCAGTAAATTGTTTCATTGATTAATGAACGCATCGTTTCAGCTCTAGTTCTAACCCCGAAAAAATCTTGTTTCAGAATATTGATGTTAAACCAAATCGTATTCATTCACAAATCCAGATTTAGTGTCTAGGTCAATGACTGACTGCGTTCTTTCAATGGCACCAAATGATTAAACTATCAAGAATGTGTCCATCAATTAAGTCGGTCATGACTGCAGGCTACAGCCTATCACTTCGGAGGGGGCCAGAGAGGGAGCCATATACCACGGACACTGTAGCCACAGTCTAAAGCCCCTCATAGTGGAATGAAAGAGGCCATGTGTATGAAGAGGTCATCACTTGGGAAACAGGGCCGGGTGTTTTGTGAGGGTGTGTGTGTTGGTGGAGGTGGTGAGAGTGTGGGGGTAAGAGGTCTTTGGGGATTGTTGGAACTAATGGCGGGGTTAGTCTATTTCCCCCGGGACTCTGAGGAAGAACCGTTGACTAATGGGAAATTAATGAACAGGTCAGCCAGTACTTAGGCTCAGTTTATCTCCAGGGCAGGGGTATGGGGAGAAAGCTGAGTAATGTTTTGGAAGCGTCAAGGTACTGTGCTACGTAGAGATGGGAAGATTATCAGACCTACACTTAACCTCTACATGATTGAGATCATTTTACTAATATAGTGCCACAAAATATTTTAACATTTTGGGAAACACCTTGAAAAGATGAATGAAAAATGTAAAGACTGCCAACATTATTGCGTCTGTGAAGTAAGGGTGAACCGTAGCTGAGATTTTGCCTGTAGCTTGGTTAGCATAGCATAAAGACTGGAATCAGGCGGAACAGGCTAACCTGGAGTGCAATGACTTACTAGCTAAGGCCAAGATGTAGCAAGTTTCTCCCTTTTAGACCATGTCTTGTATTTACTTTGCTTTTTTTGCCTAAGGCTAGCCATTTCCATCACCTTCCAGTCTTTATGCTAAGCTAACCAGATTAGCTAACAGAACAACATTCCAGTGAGGAAGTGGAGATGTGTAGTCTGTCTGTTCTCAAAGCATTGAGCAAATAAGTGGATTTCCCAAACTGTTTATATCTAACTGCTAAAACAGCAAGCCATTAAAATCCAGAAAACTTGCCAATATATCACATAATAGAAGAATGGATAAAACTTCTAAATATAAACATGAGGCTTGTTCATTTCACATGAATAATTAATATGCATCGCTGCACTAAACAACATACTTTTCCTCCTAAGACCTCTCACTTCTCCCACTCATCATTCAAGCCCACACGAGCAACTTGCCCCAGCACGCACTAAAGATAATTGGTCTTTAATTTGCACTGACTGCTTTTGTTCCTGGTTTGAGGCACAGCATTAGCTCACAAAGGCAGAATAAGCAGTGCCAAGGAACTCAAATCCCAAGCCCACCCATGGCAGTGGGTGCAACTCTGGTAGAGGAGAGGGGAAATTCGAGAAAACGGGTTGCCAGGTCTGCTATGAACAAGCTGCAACAGGTTTACTAAGGTCAGGATGTTGGCGGATTAGGGTGTGTCTGGCTCTCCCAGCTCCAGACTCTGCAGGTAATGGCTTGACCCGGCAGTGTGCGTGCTGCCAGCCACGTTCACACATGCATGAACAGCTCCAAGTGCCTTTCCCTCAATCACCCAGAACAATGCCGGGAATAAATTAATCTGACATTCCATTTCTGATTTTCAAAATGCTGGGAAGACAGAGTAGGAAGGAATATTCAAGTGCTGGGACAGAGGCTGATTCTATTTCAGGAGCCACACCCTTCACCTGGCACACACGATATGGAATCTTCCATTTTGTACGAGCAGGTGGACCATGAGATGAAAGAGGACAGCATCACGTAAGAGGACATAAGCTGTACGGTGAACTGACTCAAAATCTAGTCATCAGCAAGTCAGCCCCTAAGGGTTAAGCCTAATCATGTGACGGGTGACCTCATGGCTGTTTTCATTCTTGAGTCCACTGTGGTGACAAGGGTTGGCAAAAACTTGACATGCTCCTCTTTCACAAATAATACGTCTCTGCCAGGCCTGGGTTGAGCCACAGCAACCAAATCCGTTGTCGTGAAAGTTTGTTTGTATGTGAATTGAATGGTTGCTACATGGCTGTTATTTCCATTAAAAATCTCTGTGTGGTCATCATCATTCAGATCGCTTTACTACTTTATTTTTACAGAGCACAGGAAGGAGAAAATAAAGTATATAGAAAGAAGCTTCCATAATAATACTAACAATTTGAGCAGCGACTTCTATTTTTACCTCCAGCAAGAGGTCATGTTTTCATGGCCGTTTGTTTGTCTGTCTATCAGCAGGATTACTGAAAAACTACAAAACAGATTTCCACTAAATCCAAATTTACAGGTTAAACTAGAACCTCTTTTAAAATTTCTTTGACATGGGGTTTTTCGCTCGATTCACAAGAAAGACTGCATGGACCTCTCTTCATACTTTGAGTACAAAAATGTATGCAAAGGTAATAAATATATTTGATATGGGACCTGATGTCAATTTATGCAATATGGTGCTAAAGTGGCCATTCAGCCTTGGTAGAGTAACGGACTCTCTTAGCAACTTCAATTGTTATATTCTGTTGTTGTAAAATTAGAAATTTCCAATACAAGTTATCCTCCCTTAAGTGATTTGTGCTTTTGCTCAAAAAGTATCCTAGCCTTAAAGTATCATATTTTATTGTATTATGACACAGAAAACCATTAAATCCCTATAGTGGAGAAACTGAAACCACCAGGCTTTAGGCTTAAAATCTTCCCAATCCAATCATCTCTATTTTTAAAAATTGAATGGATGAAAATTGGATGCAAAGTGTTTTGGAATCAATCAAACCTCCACTAACACTATGCCTGCCCACATATGAAAGTAATCCCAGCATCCCATCCCCCTGCTCACGCTGTGAAATCAAACTGAATTGCTTCTGTTGGCTCCAGCTTCTGGTTTATGATTGACATGTTGCGGCAACAGCCTCCATTTTGTGACAACTTGAATATTTGTGTAGGTCCATTAACCTGAAATTATGTGTGTGAAATGAAAAATGGGCGCTCTGACATTCATGACTAACTTCAAAAAAATACTATTTTCCAAATAGAACCAAACCACTTGCAACCCCTCAACACAAACCTCATCTGGTACAGATTGCTGTGTAGCCCAACTCCAGTTCAATGTGGGGTGTTGAAACCCATCCAACCCTGCCTTCTAGGAACCGGCTCTGTTTTTGCACCCTATGGAAAAATGCAGACACACATACAGAGCACTACTGTCTCTTTGGGAGACTCTGGACAGATTAATGATCCTCTAAGCTGTTTGTCTGCAAACCTGAGTAACACCTAAAGAGCCATAAATGCTTCAGGAAGTCTGGCTGCCTGTGGGGCTACTGCTGGACTTAAGTGTTTCTTTTTTAACTTTATGCATTTAGACTAAATCCTGCTCAATTTCTTCCCATTTGCCTTGATTTCTGTGTTTGCCTGGCAAATGAAAATAACTATTCATGCCTATTTACCACTTCATCAGATGAGAGGAGTGGGGCAACCAGACCAGATGTTTCTTGCCCTCGTCCTCTGGCTTTAGCCCCCAGACAGCATTTAGCATTCACATCTAATGATCATCTAATAAGCTTGATACCATCAGCTTCACTACTCCCCCCTTGTATTCATACTTGGCACCAGCGGCCGCCTCATGCTGCTGGATAACTTGTCCACAGTGACATAACAGGCTGGTTTAAGGGCCCGGAGAGGGACAAGGCCCACTGCTTTTTTTTCTTTTTCCCTGACAGGGGCTCTATGTGTTTACGCTGAGACTTTCACACCCATTCACTGCTGAAGAACTGAAATAAACAGAACCATGAGAACTATTGAATGGCAAGCCACAGAAGAAGGGTACCGGGCATTTTTAGCAAGTTTATTGTCTAAGCCTGGAACTCTAACATGTATTTGTGCCACTTTTTGACTTGATTTGAAGGGGAATAAAAACGACAGCCCTGGAGCTGAACAAATCTGTGCACCCTTAGGGCCCTTAAAGTACTCCCTAATTACAGTTTTCTAACCCAAGGTCATAGTGGAATGCGTTCCAAAATGGATTACGTTCCCACTCTCGCTCTCTCTCTTTCATTCTCTCCATCTCTTTTGCACTCCCCTCTCTCTTTCCCCTATTCTTGCCCCTTTATTACTTTCAGCCTCTCCCCTTCCCCAGGTCTCCTGCTCTCTGTGTAATGGCTTACACATGTCAGCCAAGTGGCCGTGGCACTGCTGTGACATAGTGAAATGTCCCGGTGCTCTGTCCCATGCTGTTCCTCCCGGGGTTAGATCACAGTTTTCTGCTTACAGTACACAACCCCGGGCCTCTCTGCCAACCCACCTGTCCAAACCACACTATCAAGATCCCCATTCATCACTGGCTCTGCCCGCCCTTTGTAATTGCCGCCTCTTATCAGTGAGAGGAAAGGGACACTTTGGGTTTCTGACGCACATTTCTCTCTTCGCCCTGAGGGGGAAGATATTGTTCATACAACTTTAACCTCAAAATAGAACCGGCAACAAAAGCTATAATTGCCAGTTCAAAAACATTTCTCCTGTCCTACGCGGCCTGTAATTAAAGCTAATCTTGAAAGAGTTTAGCCTGCGAAATGCTGAAGGAGCGACCTGTATGGTTTATGTTGCTTGAGGTTGTATGTGCAGGTGTGTGTTTGATTTCCAAGCAGGTTAAAGGGAGGTAAGGATATTCAGGTCAAGACGGCTGCCGTGATGTCAGGACAGTTGTACATGTCATCAACAGTGGCGGCCAGGGAAGCATAGCCCTAAGGCCGCAAATACCACGCAGCAGCTGTACCTCAAAGAAAAAGACCAAACTCTCTCGATCTGTTTGTCTCCATCATTATCAGCCGGCCAGTCCCAACGGTCAACAAAAGGCCAAACTAAAGGCTTGAGCTCAGTAGACTGCTGGGAACAAGAATGGGCCCCCATATGTTTCACATTATAAAAAAAAGGTCTCCGGCGCACCGTGGCCCACAACGGCCAAGGAACCCCAAATTATAAGCTACTTCAAAACACAATTCATTGAGGAAAGACAAAGGAGGCTGTAAAAGCTGAAATAGACACAAAGAAGGGAGTGAGGGCAAATCCAATCCAAAGGCCTTCGCAGTGAAAATAACCACACGCTCAGGGCTTGCTCAGTTTGAATGAGTCCCTTCTCTGTCTTCATACACACACACACACATACATACACACACATACACACACACACACACACACACACACACACACACACACACTCAAACACACACGCACAGACTGTTTTAGTAGTGCTCAAAGCCAAAGCAAACACAGACTGGTGCCCTGTTTTGCAGTTTTGATGTGAATGAGCAAAGGGCACAAGAGAAGTAGACATGGTTGAAAAGTGCTCAAAGTGTATGCAAGTCTAATCCTGCACAAACACACGCACAAACACACACATACACACACACACACACATACACACACAAACACACCAACACACACATATTGTCTACCTTTTAAAGCTAGAAACTTGGAAGGTCTTCCTCCTCTGGTTTTCTTTCTAAGTCAGAGCTCCTGCTGCTGCAGGGAAAGAGTTGGTACAATGTCCGGAGTCAAAGAGCCTTCAGCCCCGTCACACAGGCTCCGAGCAGGCTGGTCTCATTTTCTCCTCCGCTGGAATGTGCTCTCAAGCCCCGATCACTGCTGCTTCCCTCGGTCCCGGTGCCTCTTCTCGGTCTTTCTACGTGGAAGTGCCCGCTTTCTACTACTTCTAGTACTACCACTACGACTCCCGCTTGTAGTTACTGCTCAGCCCCACACCGACCCGACACTTCCCCCAGTCCGAGGTGCCGCTGCAGCCGCCGCAAGTCCTGGCACGGGATGGTCCTCCTCCTCCCACTGCGCCGCCAGGGCCGTCTCCCCTTTTTCCCTCCCCCTACGTGCGGGCCTCCTCCCCCTGCCTCCCTCCATTAGTTCTCACACTCGCCCCTCACACGCAGACAGACTTCCTCAAGCCACCGCCACCCCCAACTGGACCCCCCAAAAGTGTAGTGATAAAAAACTATTAAAAAAAAATTCAAAAGGAAAAATCCCCACAAAGCATCAATGATATCATAGATCCATGGAATGTATACTTCAGATCACTATCCCAGTTGATGCTCTGACAAAGTATATGGGTGTTATTACATTGAATATCTAGAATATAGCAGATAAGCACTTATTGTAGTCATTTTTATTTGCTTTTGTTTTTAATTACAAACCTGTAAAGTGAATGATTTCCTTAATGAAAATATATGAACTGTGTTGTCAATTGTGAATAATTAATGTATTAATCTGAAGTACAGGAAACGGGAATAATTAAACATGAAATCAATTTTGAAGTTCATCGCCCAAAACAATCAATTATGTGATGTGTCAAACTAGTTTGACTCATGTTGCCTCAGGCCATGAATTTGCTCTAAATTAACTCAATTCCCTTTGTTACTCTGTAAAAGTAAACAAACTGTGTAGAGCAATTGTAGCCTACCACTGCCGACATATTCGATGTACATGTAGCGATGTTGGCAAATGTGAAATAAGATTGCAAGAATAATAGTTCTAATTTGTCACATTCTTTATAATTTAGCTAAACATATATACAAATTAAAACATCATAAAGTGTCCAGTGATACCTTCTCTGGTGCACACAAGAGATTTGTGATAATATTATTGTTTGGTTAATGCCCATGTTTGTTCATATCTGATCTTCAGCATGACACCTAGCGCCATCCATGGGTAACAATTGATACTGCCTTTGAGCGATGAACAGAAGCCTCTACTTACATTTGGCCTACTGTTGAGCTGTTACTGCACAATAAAGATCATCAGCTCCTAAATGAATGAATGAAAAACGATTGCATCTGAATTGTTACAACTTTTGTTTATTTTTAGTTAATAATGTGAATAACATTTTTTTGGCAAAGAATAGTTGTTCAATACTTTCCAGAATTGTAAGCCAACACTCAGCATTTGTGATTAACAACATTTGTTTCAAAAAAAGAAAAGAAGAAAACATACAGCATGAGTCATGCTGAAATAAACTAAGGATAAAAAACAACTACTTTAATTAAGGTGGCAAGCTGATTTTCTATGTCAACAGGCATATTTGGAAATAACAGACTGTTAGATTTTCTAAAAAGCCATGTTAAATGTTGTAATGACAAATATGTTCATTTAAAACGTATGCAATAAAACAAAATCATGAATTATACCCAGATGCTTAATACTCACACACCTAATCACCAAAACACTACAAAACAATCCAAAACAATATAATGAATTTGATTCAGTATTTAAACAAATCTCCCAACATCGAATAAGTGGCAGAATATAACTTTTTTAGAAAAAGCAAACAGTACATAAATTGCATAGGAACCGCTATTAATAAGCCTAGCCTAGTTTCACTCTTTTACTGTGCAGTGCATTAAGAGGCAGTGTTGGAGTTTTGAGTGATGCTGCTTGAAGAGAAGCTGAAGCTGTAAGAAGAGGAATGATCCACACTCCCTCTACGAGATCCATTCCTGGAGCCAGCAAGGGAACCAGCCCTGGAGCCAGAGCGTGATCCTGGGTTAGACACATTGTAAGGGCTGCTGATTCCCTTCGAGGAAATTGAGGAGGCCTGCAGCATCTTCATGCCATTGCTTTCCTCCACCATGCAGCCATCCATAGCTTCCTTGTAGGAGATCTTCAGTTTTGTCTTGGGACAGGTCAGGTACTTCTGATTGCTCTGTGAATCCTGAAGCTTCATCGCCCCTTTACCGTCGAGCCACCCCTTGCGGATAGCCTCTTCGATGCTAACACGATCCCCAGTGCCAGGCTCAATCAGGCCTCCTGTCAGGTACTGAAACTCCAAAAATCTCTGACCTGCCTCATAAGGCAGCCATGTCTCCTTTACTGCTTCTGCTGCGGACATCCTCCTTTTAGTCTTTAAATCTTCAAAACCAACAAAGGCTTTCTGGGCAGGTTTCAGCTTAGCAGCCATGCTATCATCAATAATGCTTTGGTGGACAGCATCCTGCAGCGACAGTCTCTCGCCATTGGCAGGGTTGATAATCCCACCTGTGCATGCCTGGGCCTCAAGCAGCCTTTGTCCTGTAATAGTGTCAACTATGCCTCTTCGAAGCGCTTCAGAAATAGTTATCTTCTCCAGGGTCTCTGTGTCAAATATGGCTGCAACAGGGCTCTGGTCATCATACATCTCCGGGGGTGAGACAGTAATAGAAATACTGTTGAAGCGTTTACGGACGGTTGGAGAGGACGGTGCGGCCTGGGTGGGGCTGCTGCAGCTGAACATATCATCGGCATTGCTGGATGAAAGAGTCAGGTCAGAGCTACTGGTATTGCTGATAATTTGGTCAGCAAGCTGGGTCAAGGTTAGCGTTCCGTCTCGATACTGATCCACAGTCTTCTGGCCAATGATACCACGCTCCATACAGTCCTTGATGTCGTACTGGGTTCCTGTTTTCCTATCCACTATCACCAATCGTGACGAGCCATCTGACCCCTGGATAGTTATTTCCTCCCACTCACATTCCTGCTCTGACAGGTCCAGGAAGGTGTCATAGTCAATCAGCTCGCGGTGATAGGCCTCCCTCACTGACATCTCCAGTCCAGTGTCTGGGTCAACGATCACAACCCGCCTCTTGCGGAGGACGTTGGTACGGCTTTCCTGCGACTTCTGCGGCTTCCTCTTGTCTTTGAGTGGCAGAAGTATTAGGCCTGTTTTGGGATCTGTGATGCACCTGTCTTTCAACTGAAGATATGTAAGGTTGTCCTTGGTATTAGGGTCAAAGAACCCTTTTGTGTCATCTCCTTCATAAGTAAGGATCTCATTCATCTCCTGATCAAAATACCCCCTTTTATAGGCAACACTAACATCAATGCGATGGCTCTCTTTTGGGTCAATAATCCCACCGCTAGCTATTTGAGCTTCAAGGAGACGGATTCCATGACCTTTCTCAATAAGATCTTTCTCAATAGCCTGGAAGAGGGAGATTGTCTTTCCTGTGTGTGGGTCTTTGTATCCAGTAACTGCTTTCTCTGCAGACAAAAGCTTATTCTTAAACTCTTTCCCTATCAGAGCTCTCTTTGTAGCTTCCTCCACCGGCAGGAAGACATTGTTGACTGGATCAACAATAAAACCAGAAGCAGCTTGTGCCTCAAGAAGCTCCAGGGTGGTTCCCCTCATGAGCAGACCTTCCTTCATAGCTTGATAAAGAGGCATGATTCGCTCATTGGCCTCATCATAGATACCTGCAATACAGGTAGAGCCATACAGATAGGACTTCAGCTTGTCTTCAATATCTTTGCTGGTCAGTTTGCCCTGGTTGATCTTCACCAAGTCAGTTTCATCCAGAAGCTCAGAATTGATTAGCTCTGAAATAGGAACTTCACCACGGAGGCCCTTTACTGTCATGCACTTTTCTGGACCAACGAGCAGGAGCAAGCCGTTAACAGGTTCGACTGTACATTTCTTCCTGAGGTCATTATAACTGATCTTCTCTCCCGTCGCAGGGTCCAGGTAGCACTTAGGTTTTTTGTTCAAAGCCCTATAGAGGTCTTCATCAATAAGATTGCGATCCAAGGCCGAATCTTTTGGAAGGAATACACTCAGAACAGGATCCAATATGCCTCCAACAGACTCCTGTGCCTGCAACAAGCGGATGGCTGTGTCTTTGTCTATGCGGCCTTGTTTGCAAGCCTGTCCCACAGATAACACTTTGCCACTGTATGGATCTTTAAAGCCTGTGCTTGCAGCTTCAGCTGTCACCAGGATGTCTCTGTCTTCTGTGTCTACAATTCCTCTGGAACAGGCTGCATCCACAGGCATCTTTTCATTAAATGCCGGGTCTATTATGTGGCCTGTTGCTGCTTGAGCTTCTAGAAGCATGAGAGCGCTCTCTGGGCTGAGGAGCTTTTTGTTTTTGGCTGCAGTGAATGGCATTTTTCCTTGAGCACCTGTTGTCATGCCAGCAATAATGCCTGAACCCTTTAGATTAAGCTGGATGTCCAAAGCAACCTCATCCACTGTCTTCTTTCCCTTTAAGAGCTGGTCTAGAGTGGCTTTGCAGATTATACCACAGTCGCAAAGTTGGTGGGCAGTGACTTTTTTACGCACCCCATCAAAAACCAGCTTGGATGGATCAATTGTTGGGACTTTCTCATCTGTCTGGGTCTGCTGGTCCAGAATGCTAGGTCTCTGCTGCAGCCTCTTTATCTCTCTCTCCAGGGCCTCTCTTCTGAGAGTTAGTTCTGACAACTCCTTTTCAGACATCATCAGCCTGCTCTTGTACTTCTCCTCAATAGTCTTCAGCTCCCTCATGAGCCTCTCAATCTCGTTTTTCAGGGATAGCCTCTCACGATCTGCCTTGTCTCTGTCTGATTCGCACTGCCTGATCTGGCCTTCTCTCAATTCATACTGGCTCTTCATAGAGTTAAACTCCTTGAGGAGAGAATTCTTCTCATCCTGCACACGCTGTCTGCTACGGACCTCCGTCTCAAGTGTGATCTTGATGCGGGTCAGCTCCTCTTCTATGCGCTGGTGACGAGTCTTGTCCTGCTCCAGCAGTTTCAGCTTGCAAAGCAAACTGTCCTTCTCCGACAGCAGCTCACTATATTGGCTCTGGGACGTATGCACCAGGATGGATGTCTGTGGAAAGATACCAAAACAAAATGCTATGTCAGTACAAAAGATGCCCAACATATTATTTACACATATGCAAAAAGCCACATTTTGATTCAAATTCATATGAAGTGCACATGAATTTCCATAGAAGCATGTTGTAAGAGTTTAGCAACACATAGAATTTGTCATTACATGAATGTGTGATGTCATAAGCCAGTTTGATGTCCTTTAGCTTTCAATACTGTTAGACTTAATTGATTTTGTACATATGCACAGTATTAGTATTATTAGAGTTTTTCATGAATTGATTTTTATTATAATATGAATTAGGTTCAGTGCCATGATGTACAAAGTAATAAGGTGAACAACATGCTTTTCCAAGG
This sequence comes from Pseudopleuronectes americanus, assembly GCA_038501795.1. Classification (NCBI taxonomy): domain Eukaryota; kingdom Metazoa; phylum Chordata; class Actinopteri; order Pleuronectiformes; family Pleuronectidae; genus Pseudopleuronectes; species Pseudopleuronectes americanus. The sequence goes on along the minus strand of CM076730.1, from coordinate 14,106,238 downwards.
AAAAACATTTGCAAATAGGTGAATTTCATGCAGAGATCATGATAAATCTAAATGAGGCTTCAACCAGTCATGCAAAGGGAGAAAAACATTAGTTCAATTATGTAGCGTTATGAGCAGATGACCCCTAAATGCATCAAAAATACCTCAAACGATTGCTTTTGGATTTTGTCTATTTCCACTTTGAGCTTTTCTCTCTCCTTGGTCAGGTTGTTGATGACAGTCTGGAGCTCCGCTGTCCTCTTGGTGCTGCTCTGAAGCTGGACATGCAAGGCTGAGATCTGAGTGGCACTTTCTCCATCAAAAGCGTCTTTAGTGAGCTTCAGCTCATCTCTCTCCTGTTTAACTGCCCTCAGCTCCTCCTCCAACCTCAGCCTCTCCTTCGTCAGGTTCTGCGTCAGAGTCTTCAGCTTTTCAATCTCTGTAGTGTTTTCGTTAAGCTGGTGGCTCTTCTCCTCGATGGTCTTGTAAAGGCTCTCGTTGCGCAGGTTCAGCTCGTGAATCCTGGGTCTGTTCCTGCAGGAGCTTCTGTTTCAGTGTCTTCAGCTCAGCTTTAACAGCTGCCAGTTCCTCCTTGGTGACTTTATGCTCCCTCAGGCTCTTTTCCAGAGCCTCCTGGAGGGCCCTTAGGTCCTGCTCATACTTCCTTCCGGAGGTGGAGGCCTCTAGCTGGACAGATTTCAGTGTTGTAATCGTGGTGGTGTGCTCTCTGCAGGTATGTGTAATCCTCTCCAGCTCAGCCTCAACTCTCTTCCTACGTGTGAACTCCTCTTGGGTTGCCTTCTTCTGTTTCTCCAACTCGTCCTCCATCCCATCCAGGGAGACCTGAAGGTCCCGGATTCGGCTCTGCATCCTGGCAGAACTCTGCTCAGCTTTGGTCTTCTCACTGGTTTGTTTGTCCAGCTCCACTCTGGTGATGTGGATCTCTTGCTCAGTAACTTTGAGCTTGTTGATTGACTCCAGATAGGAGGTGTTTTTTGCCTTCAGCTCTGCCTCAGCCTGTTTCAGGTGATTGAGTTCCAACTCCAGAGCTCTCCTCTTCTTCCCCTCCTCTTCCATATTAAATGTGAGCACGCTGATCTGCCTGGACTTCTCCTGGTTGCTTTTAATGGCATCTTTTAATTTGATCTCATCCTCTCCTTTCTGCTGCTTGAGACTTCTCAGCTGCACCTCTAGCTCGCTGCGCATCCTTGTCTCCTGTGCTACTGAGGCCCTCTGCTGGCTTGACTCCTGCTCTGCTCTGCTTTTCTGCTCCTCTGTGTGAGCAATGGACATCCTGAGTCTCCTCAGCTCCTCCTCTAAATCTTTCTTCTCCACAGTGAGTCTGTCAACTTGCAGCCTCAGCTCGTCCGATTCCTCTCCTTTCTGCTGTGAGGCTTTCAGGATTGTGGTCTTGGTAACGTGGATCTGTGTCTCATATGTCTGCTTAAGTTGAGTAATCTCTTGGGTGCACTGTGTTCTTACCTTTGAGATATCTGATTCCGCATTACGTCGACGTGCCGCCTCTTCCTCTAGCAGTAACTTCATCCTCTCCAGTTCACGTTCTCTGTCCTTCACACTTTTCTCTAAGTCAATCTTGGTCCAGTTGAGTTCTTCCAGCTCCTTTTGTCTGCGGCGAACGGACGCCTCATACTCTTCTTGCTGGCTGGTATAGCGCTCCTCTGCCAGCCTCCTTTTCCTATTCTCATCATCCAGCTGGTATTTGATGCGGGTCAGCTGGCCACTGAGATCTTGAAGCTGGGTCTGAGTGCCTTCAAGGCTCTCCTTGGTAGTATTGACTTGGATTGCCGTGGTTCTCTTCACTTCCTCCATAGAAATGAGCTCATGTTTTGACTGAGTGAGCTCCAGCTTGTAGCGAGCCAAAGCATCTTCCAGAGACTTGTTTTTCTGATTATTATCCTGGAGGTCATCCTTCAGACGCCTCAGTTCCTCCTCCAGCATCTCAATCTTGGTGTTCCTTATCTGTAGAAAGCAACAGGAAAAATCTAAGTCACCTTTTTTTTTCATTTATCTTATGTTCATCTTTCTTTTTTCTAGCATAACAATGACAAATGAAAGATCCAGTATTTACCTTCAGCTCTTCCATGTTTTTCAGAAGCTCCCCAAGGAACTTGTAGTAGTCCCCAGAGCGGGTAAGAAGCTCTATGTAGTTGGACTGGATGTCAGACGCCTGATGGAATCAAAATTAGCAGTTGAAATGTTGAGGTGATAATAATGTTGCAGGTCTATCTTTCAATGACAAATACAATTTAGGGATTAACGTTTAAAATGGCACAAGGAGACTATAAACATATAATAGTTCCTTATATGTACTTTGTAATGAGTAGTATAATACACATTTTGTTGCCACTCATGTGTTGATATAAATATGTGGTCAGTGTGACATCATGGCTCATACCTCTTGTCTGACCACAGTGGCGGGCGACTGCAGCATTGCTCTCTTGATAGGAATATTCAGCAGAGTTTCCAGGCCTGAACTGTAGGAGGCGAGCTGCAGCTCATAGTCCTGCAGACACACAACACAACATAGACATCACTCGTCTGTACCAGTGTTGCATAGGAATATTTGTATATTGAAAGAAAACAGTCCACATATTCGGTAAATGCGTAAGGTGTCGGCAAACCTTTATGGACGTAGCACAGGTATCTGCATTCTTGTGCATGTCGTCTACTTTCTCCTTCTTTCCTTTAATTTCAATGTGAAGTGCCTGTGTAATAAGGAGATGTGCATACACAAATTCAAATTTTCCGTTATATAAATGTACACTTTACACTGTATGATGTATAAAATCTACACATCTAAACCAAAGTTTACATCGATGTAAACAAGGACAGACGTGCCTTTTGCTGGTTGAGGTGCTCCATCAGGGTCTGGATGTCATTGAGCTTCACCATCTGAAGTGTGTCCTGGCGCTTCCTGGCATTGTCTATCCACTGTTCCACGGAAGTGCTGCTCTGCTGATAATGGTTCAGCTGCTTCTCATGCTTCTCCAGGTCCCACATTCTGAGGAGGAAGGAGTGGGAGGGAGAGGAAAAGATGATGTTGTTAACAGCCATGACAAACGGAGGATGTGGAAAAGATCATTTTGGAGGTATTTAAGAAAGGCACAGATTATTGTACTTTACCTGCTATCAATCTGGGTTTGGATGCGGCGCCAGCGGTCGGACATCTGACCCAGCAGGTCTGAGTATTTGGACAAATCCACGTCGCACTTGTGGAAGGACCCAGAGATTTGACCATTGAATTGCACTGCTTTGGCCAGAGCAGAATCCATAGATGTCAACAGATCTCTTTTCTGATCCAGATCACTCTTCATTTGCTATAATCAAAAAAAAAGTTTTACAACAAATGAATAACGAGTGTTACTGTGATTAAAACATTTTTGCTTATTTCCTCAAACTTAAAATCAAGAGATGTTAGTCTCGAACCTTAAGAGTGCTTCGATAGTTTTCCAGCTCCCGCTGGTCCAGGGAGGTGGTTTCCTTCTCTGTCAGCCGGGCCTCGTGGACTTTAATGATATCCTCGGCCTCGAGAAGATTCTGGAGCAAGGTCTGTAGAGCCGACAGTCTGTTGAAAGCACACAGTCATTAATCTAAACAGAGTATGTATGTGAAAATGCAGAAATCTGTTGACGAGGGACAAGATAGTAGGGCCAGAAGCCTTCTGTTTTCTAGTTTGACCAATCGTGTTTGAGCAGGGTTTAGTAGCCTGAAGGTAACAGTCTGTGTGGAGAGCAAATGAGGCGAAACACATTCACTGAAATGCATCAGTGTTGAGCTTTTGAATTCATCTGCATTCCCATGCAAATAACTTTTAACAGAGATTGGTCAAAATGGCCGCTGGACCTAAAATATCTATAAAAAGTATCCCTGTTTGTATTTTGTGTGAAACATACAACTCATGTGATGTAGGAAACTATTTGGACTGTAAACAGTTTAGGACAAAAGGATGAAAGGATGAGTATTGTGCTGGATATCCGCAGTCTACACCGGAAATCTCAAAATACTGGCCTTTCCTCCCAGAGGCTTATTTGTCATCGGATAATAGGCGATGCCCTTCTAGACTGCACTGTGATTAGATTAAATGTCGACGAGATGAAAAGCGATTTCATTAGGTCTGATACTGACTTCATTTTCGGAAGTATTTACCTTGACATTGTGAAATAAACTCAGCATAAATCTGGTGGATTTACAGTAAAATCATGTACCTTTGAATGTAGGCTGCGTAGAGACCCTGCAGGCCTCCCAGTTTTTGGTTGATGATTTCTAATTCTGATCGGAGGAACTTGGCTTGCTCTGAATCCGCTGGTATCCCCTCCAGCTGCTTTATGATCATTTCTCTCAGGCGCAGGTACTCGTCGTGAATAGAGTCCAAATCTCCGTGCACAGACTGAAAATCAAAATTTTATTTATAAATTAATCTGTGGTTTTGCAAATTCTGCAACAGGATGCACCTCACCTTTAACTCAACAGAATGATAGATGAACGGTTGCATACCTGCAGGTTCTGGATGTGCACAGAGCACTCGTGCACACTGTTCTCTCCCAGGGGAACATGGAGGTGACTGGTGAGACTGTACTCAGCCAGCTCCAGCCTGCGTCGGACTTCTTGCAGACTGCTGAGCAGGGTGAGGCTGAGGGTGGAGGTGGCCGGGGGAGGCGTGGTGGTCACCTTGGGGACAGTGGTTTTGGGGATCTTTGGTGCTGGAGTCGGTTTTGGTGACTCAGGCTTAGTCGCATCTTGCCCTTTATTGGTTGAAAACATTTGAAGAATATGAACATATGGTTGAAAGGAGCTTGTTAGTGAAATGTTAGTGATAAGGTGAAGACGTTTTACACTCACTGTGCGCAGGCAGCTGGACAATCAGAGTGTCATAGTATTTATTGGCTTTATCAAAGTGGCCCTGGATGGTTATCTTGTCCTCCTCGCCGAACAGCTCAGAAGATTTGCTGGTACGCACAAACTCTTGGTAGTGATTCTCCAGTCTTTTGATCATAGTGCGGTACTCATCAGGGCGCATCTGAGACAACTGTCAAGTCGAAGGAGAGAGGTGAAGTGATGCAAAAGACACAGAAGGTGAGCAAAAACAAGGACACAGGGTCGTTTTTACATTTGCAACGAAAACAAAGTAATGTTCAGGGTAGAATTTAGTGACATCTAGTGGTGAAGTTCCATGTTGCAGCGGAATACCCCCTCAGCTCACCCTCCCCTTCCAAAATATGAGATAGAACCTGTGCCAGCCTTCAGTTGTCATAAAAACCAAAAATGTGTTGAGTTTGTCCAGTCTGGGCTACTGTAAAAAACATAGCTGCCTCCGTAGAGAGGACACGCCGCTGGTGTAAATATAAAGCCCTTAAATATAATGGGCACATTTTAGGGAAAGGAAACAACAATGTGTAAAAAAAATTATATTATTATCTGCCAATAAATCCCTTTAAGGTAAATCTCAAACACTGGACGGTGACAATGTAAAACTGAGAAAGTGGTTGTTATCTTACCATCGTGACATTGAGTGAGTTGATGTAGTTGATGTCTTTGAGGCAAAACTGCCATGAGATGAGACTCTTGATGTTGATGTAAAGCTGATTCCAGATGCCCATGATGGCCTCATAGAACTGCTCAGTCCTGTGGAACAGTAACAAGTCATTATTCACTCATAAAGGTAAAGTTGATCTCAGCCTCAGACCTAAAATGGGTTACGTGCATGGAAACCACAGAATTTACTGTCATATTTTGTTGAAACAAATTGAATTTTAACATTTGCATCTCTGAGGTTTGACAATATAAGTGTTCCTTTGCCTACACATGTATGTATGTATGTATAAGAAATCTATTAGACAATGTCATACCAAAGATTAGATATACATGACAGTGCCAAAACTGAGGCTGTTGAATTGTGAGCGTCCACAAACTGAATAGTTTACAAACTCCAACCTAACATTTGAAAGATAAAATAAATCCCCTGTGATTGATCTATGCGAGTTAAGGCAACATAGGCCACATAGAGATAAGGTTATTTTAAGCTATGTGTCATTTCAGAGTGGGAATATCATAAGATCAGACTGTTGCCCCAATACAAATAAGGAATGTGGAAGATTCTTGTTAAGTTATAAGTTTGTATGTTTCACAAATACCAAAATACTTCCCATCAGCACCACATTAGCAGGTATCAGGACTTTGAAACGTTTGTGCACAGACTTCTATCTGGTAATTATTCTCAAAATCTCATTTCATTCCCGGTGTCTTACTTGCTGGCGAGGCCGATGCTGAGCGGGTTTGGTGGAGGAATGAGCAGACACACGGAGGGGATCAACATGTCCAGACCTCCAGGTCCTGTCACCAGCCACTTGCTGCGCTGAGAGTTGTCCTTCAGGATGCCCTCGTTCCCTTTCAAAATCCCTTTCTGTCGCACAAAACACAACACAGAGTTTAGTTGTAGTAATTCACTTCATACAGTGTGTATATCTGTGTTTGTGTGTCTGCGACAGAGCATGTATCCCACCTGGTCTTGTTTAAAGTCACATATTGCCTTGATGATGACGGGGCCAGGGCTCTTGTCCTCTGGGTTGCGAGGTCTCAGCCTGACGATGGACCTGGACTTGCTGACCAGACTATGAACCTGCCTCTTGTTTTCCATAATGCGCTCCCTCTCGATCTGTGAACATGCAAAAATAAAACCATTGATCATAACTGGGTAACATTACGCAACAGTCACATACTCTATAAGATAAATGAGAAGCATTCCATTTGTTCTGTCACAAAACACGCCGGACCAGATGAGCAGTTGGACGAGTATATTATTTACACCCAGATCCCACAACAGAACTATCTCCGACATTGACTTGCAGTAACCTGACAATATATATATATATATATATATATACAAATATTTAGTCTGCAATTGGTATATCAGAATCAGAAATTCCTTATTGCCTAGTATCATTATTGACATCAGCCCCCAAAAATCCATTTGGGTCTGATCTATTCATCTTTGTTTTCTAATGATGCATCTCCAGATGTTTGTTTGTAACAAACCCATCTGCTTCTACATGTAGATAAATCTGTATTCCCAGGACTGAACAGAGTGTGACGGTACCTCCAGGTTTTTCAGGAGTTCAGTGAGGCTCTCCATTGGGGTGTCCTTATCGCAGCCGAACTTGCTGCGGATCGTCTCGTTCTCCTTCTGGAGCTTCATGTAGGTCTCGTTGGCCTCCTTGAAAAACTGAAGACGGCAGCGAGAAGCTTTGATCAGTTCTCCAATAAAAAACCAAGGCCGGACTCATGAGCTGGAGCAGTGGTGATGTACTTACTTGGCTGTAGGCGGCATTCTCCTTCAAATGAACATGGATGCACTTGGTGATCTGAAGCAGCCAGCTCCACTGGGTCTGTAAGGTGTCCATGTAGGCCTGCACGCACAAATAGATGAATCAGTAAATCCACAAAATAATTTTCGGATTACGACTGAAAAAAACACAGAAAACAAAAAACAACTTACATCGATCTTGTCTACGGCTGGATGGTTGTTGCTCACAAGTCCATCTGCTTTCACCTTCAGCTTGTTCAGCTCCTTCTCCTTCACCTCCAGGTCCCTCATCAGCCTCTGTCAGGGAAAAAGGTGAAAGTAAGGATCCCAAAAGGCCAAAATGTGGACTCTGTCACAAAGTTGAAGATAAATGATAAACACACTAAAGGTAAATGTGTAATCAGACCCATGGGCCGAAGGTTATGAATCTGACACGGGGTAAGAGTCAGCTACTGGTCCTTACCGAGTAGCTCTCTTGCTTCTGGGGGATGTACAGGTCAATGTTTTTGTCCCCCCAGTCAAACATGAGCTCCTCCTCTTCTCTCTCGTTCACCCACATGATGGCTCGGGAGATATCCTCGATGATGCTCTGAAGCTCTCGCAGCTGATTCAAGCGGCCGTGGGACATTTTCTGATAAGAGCAAAAGGTCAAATGTATGAATATGACAAAAATGGGACATAATTCAGCTCATTTTTAAAAAGAGTTTTGCTTCTACCTGCAAGCTTTCCCATTCTTGTTCCAGGATGGAGAGGTTGTACTTGTCGCCCCTCTGAAAAACAGATTTTACTTGTTGCTCATTGAACATTTTCCAGTCACACAAATGATTTGCAGTACTACAATAGCAAGTAGCTTAAAATAGGCCAGGGAACGACCACTTACCAGTTCATCTCTGGCTCTGTCTACTTCCTGACTCCTTTGGATGGAGCTGTGAATTTTGGTGTGATTTTGGATTTGCTTCTCTATGGTGGCAGAGTCGTCCCCCCACGGTGCCGTCTCAATCAATCGCTAGAAGATGCAGAATCACAGTTCATTAGCTTTTGACATGAAATAATTACTACTGCACACAATTAATATAACCTGAAATCAGCCTCAAATGCAGGGGAATAACACATTTCAAGAAACAGTACTGTAAAAAGCTTCATGAAGAGATATACAGTTTTATATATAATTTGCATGTTAAGGAATAAGGCTGGTACTATTAAGTCCTTCCTATCATGTCTGTGACACAACTTGTCCAAGCCTGAAATGAGCATTAAATAAAAACAGATTAAATATGTTTCTTTTATTTTTTTTAAGAAGAAAGTAATCCTGTGATGTGTCTGGTGTGTTTTTGAGTCCAATAGGTTGTTTTACTATGTCAAAGTGAATAAAGTATTATCTAGTCACGTAGGCAGAAAGATAGCAAACCTTGGCATATTCCTTGATGTTAATTCCCTTATTTTTTTGGTTTGTTCCACTTTTGTCCACTGGGTGTCAGCATATAATCATTAAATCCCTTGTGGGGCAGGAAACTATTCCAACTATTCTGTCATCTAAGCTTTGATAAGAGCCCCAGCCAGCAAACCGACTTCAGCCGGTCCCTGCTCTACACTCTCAGGTTTTTTTCTCTCTCTCTTCAGGGCTTTTGTTCTCTGGCCGCTCCCTTTTCCTTCACGGTTACTAAGCAGACGCTGCACACAACATGGCCGTTGAGAGCCTGGCTGAGAGTAAAGCACTAAAAGTCCAATGGTGAAAGGTCAAGCAACAAAGAAATAAAGAAGGCAGCAGTAAATCATCAGGTCGATTACGGTTCAGTGATCTATAGAAGGAGGCACCTACAGTACAACGGCCGAGTAAAAACAACACACACAAATTGAGTAATAGAACATTTTCTGATGGGCGGTGGAACAACAAACTATCACTAAGGAGAAAATATGAGAGAAATGTTCTTATATCTGAAGCAAGGGGGCGAGGGGGTGGGGGGGGAGGGAGGGGATATGAATGAGGTTGTTTGGAGAGGTGAGGCTGGGAGTGGTGACAGAATGACAGGGTGTGTTTCTGGATGGGGTGGCAGGGCAGCGGAGGCACAAGGGCGTGTTCCCGGAAGCACATTACAGATCAACCCCCGTCCCAACAACCGACCGAGGAGGGGAGTGTCAGATTTCACGCTCCTTCCTCTACTCCTACGGCCATGGCCTCTTAATCTGCTGCCCTCTATCCTCGCTCTCCTGCTTTCCGTCCTCCTCTCTCGCTCTATCTGTCTCTTTCTCCAATGGCCGAGCTCTTTCATCCTCTTTGTTTCAGTCGTCGTCTCTAGGCCTCTTTCACTCACTCACGGATCGGGTTTAGGCGGACTGACCAGATGGTTTCAGTTACGGGAGGGCAGAAGGAGGAATAGAGTGAATGCACCCCCCACCGACACACACAGACACACGCACACATGGGGTCCTCCTCACTTTACCTAACAAACAGTGCACACTTGTGTACCAGTACAGGCATGTATCAGTCTGCAGGTGCTATTATTCCTACTGCTCCAACAGGTTCCTAACTGCACATAGAGTCCTGTGTGGGTGATGTCATTGATTGCAACAGATGATTGTATTGATGTTTGTGACCTCCGGTAACATAATCTAATAAAAAAATTGCTGAATAACTTTATTGCAAAGAAAAATAAAGAAACCAGGTGTTCTTGTTTTCTTTTTTTTGGTGTTGTTAAAATGATAAGCTCACCTTCTGCTGGCTGATCCAGCCTGTGGCATCATTGAAGGCCCTCCCCCCTTCCAGCGAGCTCTGGCTGCCCCGGTTGCGTCTAATGGTCATAGCCCCGGCAAGCTGCTGTTGGATGGCACCCTGCATGTTCTGGAACTGCTCCACACTGCAGAGTTGGACAAAAAAGAAAAAACTTTGTGAATCTTCCCGGAGCAGAAGATGGCAGCTTCAAAGAAGTCATGTGGGGAAGTACAGCAGAATGAAAAGCATGTGTAGCTTCTCAGAGAAATGTTTGGTTCAAGTATGAAAATGAAATTCAGGAGTGTCGTCTCCAACCTTATTTCTGTTCAGCTCCACTTGGGAAGTGTCACGAATTAACACAAAAAGAACCAATGTACACCTACACAGATCAAAGGCGCACACACGCTCATTACATCTCGCCGTACCTTCTGAAGACGTTGTTGGGGATACGCAGCTGCTGCAGCTCCCGGCCGCAGAGCATCAGCTGGTCCAGGGGTTCTGCCGACATCATCAGCACCTGCTCCACCTCTCCGGCCGAAGCCCCCTGTAACATCCCACAAAAAAACACAGTGAGCTCCACCTGTACTTGATTGTGGAGATGATCTGTTCTAGAAGGTTACGTCCTGCCTTTTTCCTGTCATCTTCTTTAAACCCTGACACAGCATCATCATATTGATGTGAAAACAAAAGTACTTACAACTTTATAAACAGTTATACATTCAATAAAAGGCTCTGAAAGAATTTCAGTTTGCAGCCAGGCAACGCAGCCATTTTGTTTCTTCCTCCGAGATGGTTATGTTTTCACCCCAGTCCATTTTTTTGTTGGTTGGTTTGTTTCATTTTAAGCAAGATTGCAAAAAACTAGCAGACTTTGGGGAAGGATGTGGTTTGGGTTTGGATACAGGAATTATTTATCTCTTTATTTCAAATTGCTAGACAGGATGTTTCTTGACTTTCTTAGCAATTTTTTGGCATTTGAATTGGATTCAAGCGGACTGTGGAGGAACGTGCTCTACAGAGTGTCATTCTAGTTATTATAATGATTATAATCCTATGAGATCAGTTGTGTTAATCCGTGTGCTATTCACTTACAGCCTGCAGCATCATCTTCGCTCTCGATAGATAATCTTGACAAAGGCCGGTCAGGTATGCAGACTTCTGCTGAATGCCCTGCACGCTGAAAAACAAACAAACATAAAACATAATTTCAAAAAGTATTAAAACATTGAAAAATTCTTGGGAAACAGGAAGGCATCAATAGTACCTGTACGAATTGATAAAAATCCAGCAAGATCATTTAAAGCTTTTAATAAGCATAGTTTCAAAAGAGAGATTGTCTTAATAGAGTTGCTATGTTACTAAATTAGTTATTAAATACTAAAAATGCATGTAAATGAATATTGAATTAAGTGGAAATTAAAATGAAGACACAAAAGTCCCAAGTTTCTAAGTGAACATGGCGCAGCAGATCAACACTGTGAAAAACCAAGGACTTCGGAGTCATTTTGAATTCCTGCTTTGTGCTGTTGGACAATTCTTAACTTTCTCTCCCGCAATTTAAATTAAAAAAAACAGATTTTACTTTGACCTTTGTTCACCATGAGTTAAGCCTCTCTCAAAGAGAAAGACAAGCCTGTTACAACATTAGACAATGGTGTGAGGCGAGGCAGTGCATGTGAGGACATTCAAGTGGTGTGTGTGTGTGTGCGTGTGTGTGAGTGTGTGTGTAAGTATTTCCTTGTTTGTGATTCAGATTATTGGGCAACACACGAGGAATGGTACGAGGAGGAATACTAATGTGTGTACAAACAAACTAGAGAATGCTGCTTTTACAAATGTGTCTCAGGTCTTTGGACTGATGAGATATTTCCCCCTGCAGTCAAATCTTTGTCAGTCTAAGTAGCTTTTCCAAACGAGTGCAACCTGCTTCATGACATTCTTGTCATTTTAAAGGGAAAACAATGATCATTTAAAACTTCCACACTTTCACAAATCATTCTGAAAGTTTGGCTGACACAGGCGTCGTCTAATAGTTTCATAAATAGGTAGACTGTTGACATTTTTGACAATTTCAGAATTCCACTTTTTCCTTAACAGGTCTTGTAGCTTTGCTTACGTAATAGTCATCATTTTCTTCAATGATTATAAAGTTAATGGTGTCTGTGTACTTTATCAGTGAATGATTTATATTTTTGAATTTGTAGTTTGTGGTTTAAATTTTCACCTAACCTTAACTCTGTTCATTATTACAATACCATATTAGTTGAAATGTACATAAAAACCCACATTTTCGTTAACATTTTACAATGAAAAGAATGATAATTTTTTCTATCTTTCCTAAATTGGAGTTAAGGAAACATTTGCATTTGCAACGTCACGTCTGTGTACACAGAGCCACATTTCCCAGCTGATCTAAAAGCTCTTACCTGACGCCCCCTTCTGCTTGATGACATTTTTCTAGTTTAAAGTGAAAGTAATAACATGTTTAACTCCCGAACTTTCCTACGTGCGTCTCAGGGCTTTGCTTAAACACGAGATCATTAGGACAGGTGCTTTCCTCAGCTCTTACCTCATTGTTCCCCCTGAGCTCACGGCCACCTTCGGTCCCGGGAGCCCCCCGCCGTGCGCGGAGGTCCTGGAGAAGGTTGTGGTGTAGTTGTTGAATCCGACGTCCCCGGCCTGGTAATCCCCCTGGAAGCCGTTTCCACCGAGGAACACGTCGTTTCGGAAGCTGGCACTCGCCAAATCCGGTCTCGAGTTGCTCCTGAGGCCCATGTTGGGCAGTTTGGAATGGGAGCCGTACATACTCATGGTTGTTGTTGTTATTGTTTTCGTCGGGTTGTTTTTAAATGTGTTGTTCCGTCCTCTGCTGTCCAGAAGAGCGCACAGACCGTGCGCCTCGGTTCCTCGGTTCCCCTCCGAGTCTCCTGTTGCGCAGAAAATGGTGCGTGACTGCTGGGAAGAGGCGGAAGCGAGCAGCTTTTGGTCCGAGTAGAAAACCACACCTTTACTGCGTTTACGAAACACTCTCCTGCAGACTGTGTGTGCGTGTGCGTGTGTGCGCCAGCGTTTCTCGTTCAGCACATTCATGGGAAGTTGCTAAATGACTTATTTATGGGGGAGTTCAGTTGAACTCGGAGGTTCTGAGAAAGTCTTATCTTATTGATTATTAAAAGATCAAAAGTAGGCTGCATTCAACAGGATGCAAATAAAACGGTGCATTGTTTTATAGAGATAGATAGTAATGTCAGAGATAATGATAATAATAATGTAATATAATAATAAAGTTTGAGACATGCTGTTATTGTTTTTTGTTGTTTATATTGTAAAGTGTCTTATAAGCCCATTTGTGAAAGGTATGTTATTCACATACCAATACGTTTTCCCATTCATTATTTTACAGTTTATTGTGTAGCCAAAGAACAGTCGAATATGAACATATACGACTGATATTTATTATTGTGTGTGTGTGTGTGTGACTTCTCTTTGGAGGATTCCCCTTTCCTATGATGGAAAGCTAAAGAGTGCATTTATATGTGCACTATAATTCCCTAATTAAGGATTTTCCTTATACGGTGTATGTATAAACATATTATGATGGATTCGAGATCTCTGTGTATCCTGAGACATGTTAAATCTGGATCCATGTTTCTGAATATTCTTTGTTGGTACAGATCAGAGTGAATGAGAGGAAATTAAGTCATAACTGAAGGTGAGATACTACACAGATAGCACGGGGATGTGGGCCAGTTCAGGCAATGATGTGGCACCTACCTGACACAAAATGGATGTGAGCCGAAGGAGCCCACTTGGAAAATAGCACACAGGGCCCAAACATCCGAAAGCAAACTTTGGCCTTTCTGGACAAACATGCAGAACTCAAGGAAAGGTGTAATCTGCATGGGAACCTGAAGTGGCTCATATGGTAAATATATGGATCAAATAGCCCAAAACTAATTCTGGCCACCTTTGGCACCTCTGATTGACATGCGGTGTTGCAATGGTTTACTTATGGCACAGATCTGGCAAACAGGAGTTCATCACCCATGTGTCATCATTCCACACGGCATGTGGGGCGGAGGACAGCGTGACAGTGTGGCCCCAAAACAATTTAGCTATGTGGGTATAAGATTAATTAAGACTGTCGGTGTAAATGCACTCACTGAAACTCTCTTCTAAACTCTGTGAACTGAATTATTCAGAATCCATGTCTTGTTAGTAAACCTTTAGTTGCATTTTCATTTTCATGGCCTCAGGAACTCCCTGTGAACTCATTTAACCCTGCCGAGTCAAAGCAGCACATCAAGTCGAAAGTGACTAAAATAAAAAAATAAGCGCAGCCAAGTCATTACATCCCCGTGAGGACAGAGAGAGAAGAGCTGGTGGCTGCACAAAGAATGTATCATCCCGGGTTCAACATTCTTGAGGTCAGAAGGAGTCCGTGTGAGCGTTCAGTCACTCGCACAAATAACCAAGTCCTACAACTATTTACTCCTTCATTAAAACTCTGTCCTTATCCTCCTTACTATCTCTGAACATATCTGCAGGACAAACAGACGGGTGTGTCCTGGCTCTGAAAGATGAAACGGAGCGAGAAGGACACTGAGCCACAATATGGAGTGATCACATAGTGTAAACAGGTTGTGTTGAAAATAAAAACTAGGTCAGTGGAACTTTTTAAAAGTAAATAATAAGTGTAACATTTTTTTACTGTTGATTTTAAAAATGGAAGAAAGATACAATCCTAATGAGGAAAGTGCTCATAATGAAGTCTTATTTCAGCATTAGGTGACTCTGCTGGACTCCATCTGCCCTCTGGTGTATCAGCCCGGGGTTATTTGCCATTACACACATAACTAGGTCACACTACTGTCACATTGTGAGAACACAGTGACAGACACGCAGGAGGAGTGCGAGGCCTGGTCATGGGTGAGAGCTCATCCGTTGACTTTTAGCAGCCAACGCCCCAAACAGGTATTTTTAAAGCCATCTAAGCATTGCTGAGACTTTATCTTCAACAATTCCCCTTCTCGTAAGCTTGTTTTTCTTTTAAAATGGAAAAAGGGCTTGGCAAGATTTATCTGTGCAGAATATTTGCAAGGATCTCACACAGTCATTACTCTTACTCCCGATTGTAACATGACATCTGTGATAATGACAATCTGTGGAGACGCACCCAGTCTCGGGCACACCCAACATTTGCTCGCCCCCTCTCAACTAAACTCAGGTGGATTCGCTTGGCTGGTTTCCTCTGTATGTTCAAACAACAGTCGCTGCAAGACTGAACTTGTGGAGTTTTCCAAACTTCAGTGAGATGTCAAAAAATAGAGATGCACTGAACAGTAGGGCAGTGAACTTTGCTGTGGGGTGTTTTGAGATGATAGGGATTAATTGGGATCAGAGTAAGGCTTCTGCAACAGAGGGAGTTTAATCCTCTGATACAAATACCTCACAGACACAAAGACATCTTCTGTAAATCTTAGTGTCACATTGATGTGTGGCAAAGATTTTGACTCATCTGTCGTGCACTGCGTCCCACGACATCTCCTCAATCCTGTTTTTATCTTCTCTCTGCATTATTCAGATTCACATGCATGCAGAGGTACTTTGGAGAAGAAAGTGAAAGGTTTGCTCAGTGTGTGCCCAGCTCGGCTCCGAGTAAATATTTAACTTGATGTTTGCTTGTTCAGCACTAAAACATCCATGTGGATCATTGCCACTATTCCGTGCTGTAACAAAGTTTGTCAAGTGACCACACCTGTCTGTGTTACTCACAAAAATACGACATCTGGAATATGAAGCGACACATTAAAAGGTCACACATCGAGGCGAATGAACAATGCAGGAGGTCATAAGGTTAACCTCGTAACTCTCACACGTCGGTCTACGGTTCACACCGACTGCAGAAACCTGCAGACACACACTCATATGATATCACTTCCAGTCACTTGCACTGACATCATGCAGTGAGTAAACAGCGAAAGATAGAAGTCTGACAGATGTTTTATTAAATCACGTTGTCTCACTTATTAACGTGGTGTCCTGGTAGCAGCTTGTTAACTCACAGATGGTTCCTCAGACTTTCCACTGCCTCATAAACTCTCAGAATATGAGTGAAAAGGAGACATTTTGTCAGTGCCAATTTACAAGACAATTGTAAGACCACTTCCGATTAGGTAACAACATAAATATGGTTAAAATAAAGACTATTATAGCACAAATTGAGTGTTAGATTTACCGACTGAAATTATTTTCTTTGACTTTTCAGTAGAATTATTTAAGATACTTTAAATACTGTTTCTAAAATCTTTGTTCTATTTTCCTTTCCCCATAGATATGATCGAGTATTCTACAATTTAAAAGACAAAAAACACAAATTAGCCTTTGAACTAATCTTCAAAGGCTACTCTGCCATATGTTGATCTACAAAGAAAGTTACTTTGATCTTTTTTTTGACAGTATTTCTTTATCAGTGTGTGTATCTTTGTATGGCATCAGTCAAGGTTATAAACACCAAAGCAGTAAATCAGACATCATTGCATGGCATCGCCTGCACTTTGACTTTTTTTTTACAATATGTTACAGTGCATGATCTATTATCTATTCATAATTGTTTAACAACGATTCGTGAGAATTAGAAATTTGACATAAGGAAACGTCTGTTTGCATTTCACAACATTTTAATTTGAATTGCTCACCGCGTCTGTGATACACCCTTGTTTTTTCTTTTTTCTTTTACTATGTTACACCTCATGTGCAATCAGAGAGTTTATGACACCTAGACAGAGAGAACATGGCGCACACACTCACTCTCACACACACAGACAGACACACACTTGAGCTGACTCATAGCATGGCATATAGGGGCGTATCCTGGACACACCTGAATCAGTTGCCAAAGCAAGTTTGAATGATAACAAAGTGAGATAGCGAGAAAGTAAACTGGTCAACTGGTTTCTGTTGGACCAGAGCCATGAGAAACATATTGTGCTCACACAGCCGTGAAAAGTTTTGTCTGCTTGTCAGATTTGAGAGGATGCGGATCAAACAAATCTAGTCATTAAGGATTTCAATCATTTTTTCTGCGAGCAGTTTAATTTCACAATTTCCCTGTCCTTTAGTTTCTGATGGTTTAAAACACGGTTGCAACAATCTCTGAAAAACAGCGGATTTATATCTCACAGCAACATTACTATGTTTTCATCAATACAACCCCACATAACTGAAAACAACAACAGCAACAACAAAAGACACAAAGAAATGTATTACATTACTTGAATGTTTCTAAAGCTTAAAAAAATTACACAGACCGCAAATACATCTGATAAGACGCTGGTACGTCAGTCTGCCAGCAGGGGTCATCAGTGTGCAACAAAACCCAACCTAATAAACTACTGCAGGCCATTCAGGGGCTCCCAGTAATCCTTCATGGGGCCATTCAGATCTGTCACACGTGCTTCGCATGCACTATCACTGGGCAGCTCTGGGATAATACTTTATTCAAATGCTCAAAGGTAAAAGAACATGTAACTTTAGTATAACATGTAACTAGATACTATACATATGTTATATGCAATTTGCTATAGACTATATATAATAGCGTACTGTGTATATGTCGTAAAAAAGTATTGAATAGAGAAGAAAAAAATTGATTTCTCCTCATGTTTGTTGAAAACTTGAATCTAATGGAACTTACCTGTGCACGATTCAGCTCCCTGTGTGTGTGTGTGTGTGTGTGTGTGTGTGTGTGTGCGTGTGTACATGTACTATCACATTATGGCCAGGAGGGTGAAGCATTGCTAAATATACATGTGTTGCAGCTGGAGTGGGAGTCTCCTGTCACTTGCTCAGATAAATATAGGCTATAAGTGAGTGGAGGTAAATCAAACTGGACCAATATTGAACCTTATGTCACCATAAATACTGTTATCATAAATGTTCATAATTACAATCATCTGTCTCCTGTATATTCACAGCGCTTCAATTGTAAACGTATGTCTTGTAAAATGAGTGGTTGTGTTTCAGTCAAATAAGGACAAGGCATCAAATGTAAGGATAATTAAAGATATTGTTCAGAATCCAACTTTAGGTTTGTGTGTTGTAACTAATGTTTTGATGAGAAAGAAACGAATCAATGAAGCTGTAAAAATCAGTAATAAAACATTACTAATGGAAAGTTTTTGGTTGCCAGGTTGGGGAGATATCAGTTGACTGGTGTTTGTCCTCCTCCGGCATCGTTTGTCTTTTTAGTTCTTCAGTTCATTAGACAGCTATGTTGAGTTCAACCATCTCCCGGTTGGAAAGAATGGATGATCACCTGGAACGAAACCCATTAACTAACTATCTACTAATTCACATCTACAAAACCAGGCAAGGTAGAAGAATCCCTTATTAATAACATACTAACAATTGTCAGTGATGACCTGTGGGCTGATTATGAAGTGAGACATTTAACTTACACATAAAAGTGTTGACAAAACAACTGGTTGGCTTGAATAAAACAAGTTTTATCTTTAAAGCCTTTCTGTTGAATTAGAAATGATTACCTGAACAATTACTTGACACACAAAGCTGAACATGACATAACATGAATAAGAAAAGCTAAAACCTCTTTGTGTTACCAGACAAACATAGCATTGGTCTGTCTCAGTCCAATTCAAAAAAATACAAATAATATAACCAACAAACTCTAGGCCGGTCTTAGGCGTTACACATTATAGCTCAAGATCTGAAACTTTCAAAAGCTGTTAAATACTTTAAAAACATATTTTGATACTTCAATAACTGAATAAATACAATTTACCTATACATCTAAGCATTTACATCTAATCCCCCTTACATTTGAAATGCATATTTTTTGCTTGGCATAGAACTGGACCCCTCATCTGCAGTATGCATTTAAAAAAATATCTATATTATTTATTGTCCTTAGTCCTGTACCTGTAGTTCTATGTCACTTGTAATTTCTGAAAGCACATGATCTTATTTTTTGGAAAACTTGTTTTGAAAAACTGTTTGTGAGGAGGCACAGAGAGGATGTACAATGCAAACATGAGAATTACCACTGTATTATAGCAGTCAAGTTATTATGTAACTCTTTGCCTGTTTAAGAGGTCATCTTTGCAGTTTCATTCTTTATCTTGGTTAAATATTTCCGCAAATTCAGTTAAAATATAATTTCTGTAATTCACGATATGACCACAGGGCACGAGTTAAAGTACCATTTACATTTTAGAGAAACAGAGGAGAAAGTAAGGAGTCAGACAAAATGCCTCTCTTGAGATCATTTTTGTCCATATTGCCAATATGCCCTATCAAATTATTGTATATGATCAGCAACATTAAGTACTCAAGTGAAAGTAAGCAAGTACTTGCTTCTAAACACAAAAGTACTCACAGGTTCAGTCTTTTTCTTAATGCAACATTCCAGAACATCATTAATTGTATATTTTGTTGGATATAAGAAGAGTAAAGACTCACATTAACAGAGAATGCAGCAGATGATGCTACTGAAAACAAATGCATTGTCATAGTGATTATTTGAAAGGGGATTTTTTATTGTCATTGCTCTGTTATCTGCCTAATCTGATTGAATCAGGGGACCATTTCAACTCTCGTTTTGATTACTTAAAAACACACTTTTATTATACATATATGTAATATAACAGGTATATATGTTATGTTATATGTTAATATATATGTATACATAAACTTAATGTGAACATATAATGTGAGGCACTGTAGCAGAGTAGATATTACAAATATTTCCTGCTATATTCTCTGAAGTAATAGTGAAAAGTAACGAAAAGGGGGGCCAGTTGAGTCCAGTACAGATGCATGAACAGTTTATTTAATAATAATGCAAATAAAATAATAATAATAATGATTTAATTTCAAACATTTCAAAACAGCCATTATGACGTGTTAAAAAGAAGACAAATAAAAACACCAAAGGCAACAAAGCGAAATAATGCATCACAGAAGAAAGCAAGTAGAGTAACGAAGTGAAAGTACTCAGTTACATGGCCACCACCGTGCAGGTCGAAGCGTTAAGCGGAACAGTGAGACGTCGCTCCCAGGTCAGCCTGTGCCCTCACGGTGATTACCAGCGGTTACAGGTGGCCATGTTGAGTTGAGTCAACAACACAGAGCCTGGTGGGCAGGTGTGTTACCTGTGGCTCCTTCAGGAAGCTGCGACACAGAAACAAGGAACCAGAGGAAGGACAACATGGAATAGTTTCTTCCTCTATCTCTCTTTCTCTCTCTCTCGTCACTGCCTCATTGAGCAGTGAGCTTCGTGTGTGTGTGTGTGTGTGTGTGTGTGAGGGAGCTTGGAGGCTGCTCTCAGATCAGCTCTTGTTTGTAAAGACGGACCGACGGACGGACGGAAGGAAGTGCTTCCTGCTAATAAAGAGGTGCGTCTTATTTCCACTCGGAGTGGGACTGGGTGACTGCGCACGGCTTTCAGCGCCGCGGAGCTGGGGGCGCGTTGACGCATTGTGGAGTCGACAGGCGAGGGGGGGGGGTGCTGGTAGCACTGCAACCCCGGCTTCGCCACACGCGCACACGCACGCACACGGAGGCATCTATCTGGCGGAACCGCGATGGCCGTGGTGCAGCTCGACAGGGAGGACCACCAGCCGGAGAACGGCTTCGTGTCCCCCGACCCCGCGTCGCCGGGGCTGCTGACGCGCATCGACGGCTCCGTGCTGCCGTTTCTCGGGGGATTTGGGAGATACCAGAAACAGCTGATCGTGCTGACATGGATCCCGGCGCTGTTCATCGGATTCAGCCAGTTCTCGGACAATTTCCTCCTGGCACAGCCGAACAACACATGCGTGCAGCCGCGGGTGAACCTGACCCACAGTAACCTGAGCGCGCCGGGTCACTCCTCGCTGCTGGACGGTCCCAAAAACGGCAGCGGCGCGCGGCCGGCTCACATGTACGCCAATGGAAGTTACGGCGGCCACAACGACACCAGCATGCAGTGTTGGTGCGAGGAGTGGACGTTCGAGCTGCACACGGGACTCGTGCACAACGTGGTGACCAAGGTAAGATGACCATTCCCGGGGATGGGCATCCCTCTTCCATCCCATTGTGTTGTCCGTGTGTGTCACCCGATCCTCCCCATAATCCCATTAGGGTTGATTTTACTTTGGTAAGAGAGTGAGATCCTGGCCCTTATCAACACAATGCCCATCATTTTATAAACACACCACTTTCCAACAGCATCACAGACCCTTAATATCAAATTGTGCCCAAATCAGGTTTCTTGCCAGCTGTGGGTACGCCTCCATTGTTGCATCCAAGGCTTGGTCCAGCACTGCCGGTAGGGAATCACAAACCCCCGCTAAACTTGTAGGAATACCTAGATGAGAGCATGACAGTGAGACATCCTGACACAAACTGTGACCTATGCACGGGGGAGACCATCATGCACCTGCACTTTTGGGCAAAGCTGCAACATGGGCTGGTGGAATTTTCCGGTTGTCGTAATGCACATAATAGATATGCAGCCCTTTTTGATTTGGAGCAAAGGTCAGTCTGTGCACGCTGTTGAATATTGCAACCCCATCCCTTGACAAACATCAGCTGCCCTATCTGTGCCCCATATCCAAACACAAGCCTTTATTTCACAGCTCTCACCCTGGACACTTTTATTCAGAATGGATGCCTTTACCCCCGGTGGCATCCCCATTACATTCCTGTCACTGCCCTGTAGGTTGAGGAGGGGACAGTATCGGCCTGGGGTCATTATAGTTGGTCTGCTAGCTAGAGAGGAAGAAGGGTTTTGTCTCATGATCTGCTCTTCTCCCGTTGTGGATGCTGCAGCTCATGTCAACATCTCAAGAGTTATCTTAGTAGGGTAAGGAAAGCGGGACAATATATACATTACTTTCTGAGTAAACTTGACTTTAACATCAGGGGCTGGATGATGGGATTAAATCCGTTGTGATCACAGGGAGCCATTAGGATAAAGGGAGTCACTATGTTCATCATGGAAAGTTAAATGTTGACACACACTCTGATGACCTCACAAACCCGTGCAGAGGACAGTAAATTGTGTTTTAATCGGCATCTTCTTCACCTCTGAGGGGTTTGGAATGTAATCAAAAGGTTTATCAGCAGGAGTTTGATCTGGAGCTGGGCTTTGAAGCCCCTCCGTGCTTTATAGAAGGAGGTTGTGGCGCCCTGGGACGACAGCAGCTCATCTTTTTTATCACTGATAATGAACTCAATTGAAGGAAGCAGACGAAATGCAGCCGGGGCGTTATCTTTTAGCCAGGACCTGAGGGACAGTTGAAGCCAGGATTTCAGTGTCCGCAGAGTTATTTGGTATAGGTGGGGTTTTAGAGCAATGTTCTATGGACCGATTCCTATAAAATACAACAAACCTTCAGCTGAATATTATGTCATATTTTGAGGAAGAACAACTGGGCGGGTGATTACTAACAATCCAAAAATGTCTGTTCTTGGCCATAAAAAGTGAACAGAGAGTTATCATGTGACTTGAGCCCTAATGCACTGCTGCCTCTTCTCATGCTGGTGTCTGGAACCTGTAGATACTCTCCTCTGTGTTGCCTTTGCACACAGAACGAGAATGTCATGTTGACACTACCACCAGTTTAGATCAGTGGCGGGGCTGGGCATTTGGTATAAGTGCGTGGCAGTGCTCGTCTTCCCTGACCAGTGTCGTCCACGTTCCGACAAGGTCACCATTTGGGGGATTTGAATCAGATGTCACTGCAGGAGACGCTTCCAAAAAAAAGAAGCATAATAACTGACCCTCGCCATCGTCTCTCTTTGTCAACCTGTCCCTCGCTCCTCTAAGGCCCCGCCACAGCACAGACATGAGGGTGACACTTCAGTAGGAAGTGATGACTTGGCATTTCTCTCTGTGTTTGGATTGCCTAGGCATAACTGCACATGACTGGGCTCAGCTCTCTGTGACACTGGACCCCTAAAAACGGCCAAAATGCACAAACAAATTCTTACCCCGGTGCTCAACATGTAAATAAATGTTGATGTTTCCCCTTGTTGGCTGCTTGGGTTTTTGTTTTTCGGGAATCGGTAGCAAAGGAATGCATTTAAATGCATTTGCACTTGCTCCATTTTCCCGGCATCACAGAGAGAGAGAGGGCCTTGATGGAGGAGGCCAGCGGAGGTCGAGGTGGTGGTGAAGGATCCAGAGTGGTGAATGTGGAGACCCGTCCTAATTGAGTCAAAGCTCTCCTCAGGGCCTGTCGTAATTGGACTGAGCCTGAGAAATGAGAATGTATCATTACTCAGAGACAGAGCTGCTGCACACACTATCTGAAGCAGTGGACTGAGAACATCCTCAAAGCAAAGATTAACCTCTTTATTGATCCTGTATATGAGCCGACTTCTTGTGTCTTAATCAGGGACAAGTGGCGTCAAACGGCCGCTGATGATTTTTGTATCTAATAGTGAGTTTAGGATTTCCCCTCTTGTCATTCTCCACTATAGAATGGTGTTTTGACTCGTGCCAAGCTCTGACACCCTCATGGATTTAAGCTCATATATTTTTGTCTTGTCAGAAAATGGTAAATGAAATTTCAAGTTCTCATCCAAGGGAGTTTCTTCAAACTGCTTGTTTTCCCAAACTCCTTGAAATGATGAAGACAAAATGTCTGAAAAGCAACAAATCCTTGTGTTTATGAGCTGGAACTAGCGTTTCCTTATTTGCTTAATAAACTAGAATGAAACTTAGTAGAGCTCATATCTCTGTCAAGGCTCTACAGTCCCCTGATGTAACCAAATGTAAATTCACGACATCCTGATTTAAATGTCGATCTGCACCAAATAACACACACTCCTGAATATCAGTCCACTTCACATGCCTGATTATTTTTTATGAACACAATCGTCAATTAATCCTGGATCCGCACCAAAATGTAACGGGTTCTTCCCTCACCATTACTGCATTCTTCCATCGGGTTTCTTGGAAATCCGTCTAGTAGATTTGGGTTGATACTGCAAACGCACAAACAACCATGGATAAAAACATAACCTCTGATTGTTGAGCTGAAAACAGCCAGTCAACAGAGCAATATAAAAATTACTGGCAAACATTTTAATAAGGGAAAATGGCAAATAATCTGTTTATCCTGTGACTTTCCTATTGAAACTAAACCAGACTTTTGAAGATGTTGGGGAAACGTGCAAAAATATGCAATTGACATGAAAGCAAGGATGAGTGCAAAATTCAACATGGTACAGTTAAATAGTATGTCATGGCCATTTTTTATCTTAGAGCATTGTATGGAGGTGATATGTTGCAAAGCACAAGTGTGGGTACACCCAGACCCAGTATCAGTATCAAGAGGTCCCACACCCATAGATGTGAAAGATGATATTTCAGCTGAACACCACGCAGGCCTCTCTGCTCCGGGGCCCTTCGTACTGTTTACCCAGCTGCCTGGCTCCGTCCGCTGACTCTGGATCAGTGTGGGACACTTTGAAACAGTCTCAGCTGTCGAAAGGCGATGACCCCACTGCAGATACCCAGTCAGCACACAATGACAGCCACTCGCAGCGTCAGCTGGGAGGAGAGGATGCCTGTGTGAGCAAAAGATAAAACTCTGTCGAAGGCTCCTCATGTGTGACAAGAGAGTGTGATACATGCTTGTTTCTGATAAGAGCTGTTTTGTAACAGGGAGGGCTGAGCAGTATGGGGGGGCCTGACCCCTGGCCTTGGTTCAAGTTTGTTTTCAGGACTGTGTCATGGAGTTCATGTTGTAAGAGTGTCGGAGGGTTGTTGATGCATTTGAAGTCTCTGTGGTGACAGAGACATGCAGTGGGAGGTTCTCAGCTGCCAGCAAAACAATCCAGTGAATAATGAAGATAGACAAAGGTTTGTTGTTTCACTATCTGTCACTGTTGGTTACAGGGAAATTTAACCTGTCAAACATGGTGTTGCTTCTCATCAGAATGCTAAAGCTGCATGAGCACTTGGATAAATCAGTTTCCAGGCTTTATCCTCATGTGCGGAGTTTCCCCCCTTTTTTTGTTTTTCCACAAAACTGCATTATGAGAAGTAAAGATTCATCCTCGTGCTCTCACTCCTTCTCCTTTACCTTCACCGGCACTCCCACCACATTATACGATTTCAGCCTCTCGATGATGCACTGGTGCTAAAACTTGCACTTGGAAGCAGAAAGAGTCTCATCACCACAGCGATGGTCTGTTGCTAGGCAGTAACTATGCAGCAGTCTCTCCATGTGTTTTTCCGCCTTCTCCTCCCAACAGATTTTGAAGCATCCCCCTTCTCTTCAGCTTCTCACCCGTCCCAGTGCTTTCCTTTTTACTCCTTTTACCTTGCTCTCTATCTCTTTAGCGTGTTCTCCTTTCGACATTGTATAATCTTTATTCCTGCCTCCCCCCTGTGCTTTTCATCCATCTCCCGCCCGTGCTCACCCCTCCTCCCTCTCAAACCCCCCACCCACCACCCCTTTAGTTCAACGAGTGCAGAAATGTGCAGCTGTAGATGGGAGAGCGTCTTCGTGGGAGCTAATGAGACTCAACGGTGTAGACCGACTGGTGGCCGGTCGTTTTGAGAGAGGTCGACAGACACCCTGGGGACTTCAGACTGATTTTTTTTCCGTGGCCCTGCATTGCTCTGCATTTTTTCCATCAGCTATTAGATTTATAAGTGTCCAGCCCAGTTCTGCACACTTAAATCTATTCATTACTCCCAAATGAGCGAGACAAGAGCAGGTTAGCGACTGGCAGAAATAATAGGGGGCATAGGAGACAAGCTACATTGATCTGACTCATGCTTAAGACTGAATCACACTTTGCTGGGATTTCTTTGTTCTGCTGTAGCTGAGGGTCTATCCTTTTTTTTTATTTTTTTTTATTGTGCTAATAGCAGAGCGGAAGCCCGTTAACGCTGAGCTCGGTCAGAGCCTTTGGCCTGGAGAGAGACCTGGTTAATAATATATGAAAATTGGCAAATGAGGAACATTAATGATACTTTGGCGAGATCTCAACCTGACATCCCCCGGCCATCTAGCCTCACGTTTCACCACTCACAATACGCTTGGTCCGCGTCATGTGACTTGAGAATGCCGGCGTCGGCCATCTGTCTGTGGTCAGCTGTACGTGTCTGTTCTGCGCTGTCATCTGTGCGTGCACTGCTGGAACTTGTGTAATTGCAGACTCAGAGTTTAAATTCAGTTTGTCGAGTTCCTGGAGGAGGGAAGCTACAGTTTTGTTGTGTTGCTGGGGTTGTTAAAGAGGAACTTGTTTGCCTCCCACTGTCTTTTTCTCTGCTGACATCGATACTGAATGAGTGGCATGCCTGGGTCATGTGATGGCTGGGTGGCTCTGGGTAATCCTGGAGCGTTCCATTCTGGACAAGTCACTATGGTGGAGGTTATGAGAGGTTAGAGCCCCTCACTGAAACATGTACTCACAACACTTTGTTATCTTATATTGTTTTAGAAGGTGCAGCGTATAAATGAAACAGATCTGAGGTCAGCATTGATCTGACTCCACTACAATATGCACCTTCTATGACCACTTAGCCCATAGCTGCTCCTTCCTGTTGCATCTCTCAGCAAAGACACCTGGGAGTCATATGTTGCCAAAAAAGAGCCCAAATATCCAGCTCCTCTCTGACTATCAAATTGTATTCCTCTCAGCATCAACCAGTCTAGTAGGATCATTTATCAATCACGTTAATGTTACTCAAGGTTGTACGTTTGTGTAAATTATTTCCGGATTGTGGTATTTCCTTGTTTGCTGCTGCACCTATTTACGATCACTGCTGGTGTGCACGAGGTCTGTCTGTCACAGCTTGACACTGCTCTAGGGGGAAATGTCAGGGCTTGCTCAACTCACACACTGCATTGTTTACAGTCTACAAGTCCTGAGGGTTTGAATCTGCAAAGAAAATGAACAGACACAGGGTGATATACCATCATTATACATTGTAGAGGACGGAAAGAGTGAAATTCAAACACGTTTATTATTATACCCACTCAGAGATAATTGAATCCCTCATGTTGATTTGCGGAGAATAAACAATGAGTGTTCAGCTTAACTAGTGGCAGCACAAGTCAAATACATGAAACATAACCAAGAAATACATTTACCATGTACGCAATTTAGGTAACCCCAATAAATAGTTTTGACAATTTATAGTACTTTTTTATACTCTTAACATTTGAAACTACGAGTTTAACTATGACATAAGCTCCATGTAAAGGTTTTTGATTTATTTTCGAGTTTATGCAAGCAGCATTACATACAAACTGCTTGCGATATATTCTGTGTAAAGTAATATTTGTAGAAATGAAAAAGGAAAAGTAATAGTTGGAGGAATAACGGAGATGAGGGAATATCATGTTGATATTTACTTGATATAAACTTGAATGTGAAAGCAGTTATTGCCAGACGGTCTCATAAATAGGACCAAGCAGAGAAGGATAGTCAAGAGACTAAAATGACTCATCCTTAAACATTATATTTATCTTTCTCTTCCATTTTCTTTTCTTTACCCAGCATTGACTTTTCTCGGAACTAATGCCTGTGTTTATTTGTCTTCACAGTGGAGCCTGGTGTGTAAGTCAGCATGGAAAGTCCATATTGCGAAGTTCTCTCTGTTGGTGGGATCCATCTTTGGATACCTGGTGTTTGGAGTCCTGGCTGACTGGTGAGATTTTTCAACTAAGTTCAATCACACAAACTTTTATTGACAGAAATGTGAAATGAAAAGGTATTCACCGCATTAAAAGTATCAGTAATCAATTATGTTATTTGACTTTTTCCGTAGGTTTGGCCGTCACCCGGTGCTGATCATATCGGTGATGTTCATGCTGGTGTTTGGTCTGACTGTGGCCTTCTCCGTCAACGTTCCCATGTTCAGCACCTTGCGGTTCTTCGAGGGCTTCTGTCTGGCAGGAATCACCCTGTCTCTCTACGTCCTCAGTAAGTGTTGAACCCTCAGCTAACAGCGTTGTGTTAAAGCTTTTTCTATAGAGGCAGAGTTGCAATGTAAGATAACATAGTTACCAAAAACAACATGTTGTAAATGGCCGTCTTGTGCACCGACAACAGCCTGGACATTGTTATGCACTTAAAGCCTCTGTGCTGTAGGAGGACGGATAAAACCCAGTGAAGGGATGGGACCATGATGGCAACAAAATGGCTTGACATTTAGATCCACTTCAACTTTACCTACCTACATTAAAGCCATATTAAGCCGACTGCTTAAGGTGGTGGTTTAACATTATCTATTAGCATCGCACACCAATTGGAATTTCTTCGTTGCTTGCAGATTGATATTTTATGGCCCTGTAATGTCAGCTTCTTCGTCGCAGACAACGAGGCAGCTTCAAGTGATACAAGTGGAAGGCAATGTAATGTTTTCGTAATTCCGTGCACAATACTTTTCTTCTCCATGTACTCATCTCAGTTCTGCACATCCGTGTTGACTGTGTACATGGAATAACCGGGTATTCTCTTTGATGCCGGGTTTTTTCTGCAGGACCTCCACGTAGCATTTGAACCCTTCGAAAGCTACTGTACTTCTGTTTCTGTTTTGTAGAGGGTTCCTGGATTTAATGTTTGCACTAAACGGAGACGTTGACAACAAATGGCCTCAGCAGCGATGCAGAAGTAACCTCTGGGTCAAATTTGTTTGTTTGAGACCCTGGTCCGGAAGTAAGAGCAGCTCTTGTTGGATGGCAAGGTGCCGTTTCCCTTGTTGGGGCTGGGTAAAGTTTTTAATACAATTGATAACATCCCCATATAATTAAAAATGATATAATTAAAAAAAATTCACCCCTTTAGCCAAAAAAATCTTCCGAATCCAAATGTTTTTTTTTAAATAATCCTGCGATAATTACTACACTTTAACCGCTACTCTTAATTTGAGCTGTCACTATCCACCTGATCAAAACAGCTTTTCCACTTCTTGTCTCATGCTGAGAAGAGTTATTGTTTTGCAGTGACCTCCTCACGTTTAATAAGTCAAACTGCTGTTGTCCTGATAAATTCTCACTATCCAGAAACTGCAATCCCCCATAACCTTGAGGTTTACTCTTAAATTTTCATTGAAGTGCAGCCACAGCAAGTCTTTTACAGAGATTTAACCCTTTTTGCTGCTCATCAATAAAATAAATAATAAAATGGCAGAAGTGGTAACTTGTGTAGCTTCCCTCATCATTGCAGGAATAGTCTGCAGCGGCTCTGATGCTGGTGGACATGAATCTTCTCCGGTGATGTGACCTTCTCTCGGCACCGTAAAGGCTTAAATCGTTAGATCTGTGGGAATGTTGCGCGTCAGGTTCCAGAGCGCAGGGAGGGAACAGACTTTTTGGTAGCATCCTGATAATTGGCCTCGCAGCAGATGCACATTCTCGTCTCAGCTATGGATCCTGAAAAGCCTCTTGGCCGCTGTAATTGACCAGTGAAGAGGGAGGTTGCAAAGGTGGAGGGCGAGATGATGAAGGAAGGGGCCCTCGGGGTCCTTGTCTTTCTAATTTTCTCTACACTGTACACCGTGAAAGGCTCTGCGCTCCCTGAACAGAAGGCCGTTGAGTCCCTGGACAAAGGAAAAAGGGCGCGGCAGGAGGAGGCAAAGGCACAGAGCTAAACTGAACAGTAGCTTTGTCTTATCAAATTGAAATGCACTAGACATTATCCTCCATTGTATTCACGTTAGCTGACTGCGTATGGTTCAATAAATCAGTGGTTATCAAGCCCAATAGAAGGCGAAGGGATTTCACAATAAGAGGCATTTAAGATGTATATACATTTCCACCCCACAAGCTTATGTAAGATGCATTTTTTTAGTTTTTGCATTATTATTATTATTATCATATTCAATTTCCACAAAATAAATGGTACAAAACAAACGAGTATTCAGCTTTGAATTGACATACAAAGACTGTGAATGTGTATTTAAAGTGTATGTTTAAGGCAGAAATAAGTAAGCGCAAGAAAACTACAACTGGTTGAATATCTGAGCAGGATTTGACCATTTAATAATCAACATGTATTCATTTGAATGTATCAGTTTTTACAGCAGCAGGGCTTTACTGTAGCAAGTCTGAATTCCAAATATGTATGCACACACACACACGTATGTCTCGAGGGTACGATCATTGTGAAAGTATTTTCTTTTTTTTAACCTCTTTACTTCCTTCTCATTATTAGTTTTTACTACTTTTTTATTTCTACTCTTCCTTTCTCAGTCTACTTTTTAATGCTACCTTCCCTGCCCCCAGCGCTTCTGCTCCTCAGCTCTCCACTATTCTCTTCCTTATTATATTCTTCCCTATTTGAAAATTCTGCGTTGGCTATTCCAGTGTTCAATCTACAAAACTAAAATTCACTGATTGCAGAGCAAATGTAGTTTTCACAGACATTTTTATTGATATTCTTCTCTGTATTGAGATACTTTATGAAAGGTTGATGCAGCACTGTACCCTCTGCAATGATATTATATTCCTTTGTATTTGAGAAATGGCTCATGTTCCAATCTGTCCATTCCCTCTTGTAGTTCTTGCTCCAGTTATTCTTATTTCAGTCACTCATGAAATATATATATGTATAACTAATATCTGTCTAAGAACAGTTTGCTGTAGCACTGTGATATTTGTTGGAGCCTTGCATATTTGTATAGATTTGTGTTGCTATACTGTCACCCCTATTTCAGATCATGTGTGGCCCCTGTCACATGATATTTGCCCTGTAGCCAAACTGTGTATTGACAAAACTCCACTTGAGCCGAGAGAAGGAGCACAGTCGTTCAATAACACATTACCGCAGATAATCAATCCTTTTTATTTCAAGGTTCAGGGTATTAAATGCGTTCGCACGAGAGCTGGCAACATGGTAAAGAGTTTAGCAAAGCTAATATGCATCTTAGTCTTAACATCGGGTCAGCCATGTGACGTTTATGCATGTACCATAAGAAAACACATGATCCTCCTTTGTGTGTTGCTTTGTTGTACTCTGCTCACAAAGGAAACTCTGAGGCTAATCCCTGCTTTCACTGCAGAAGAGGTTACACTAATCCCCCTTTCTCATCAATTAGGTTTGAGTTTGTGCATCTTGGAACCATGGATGCCATTTTATAAGATCGTTTTAGTTTAGAAAATAACAGTGAGTTTACTGTGATTTTCTGTTTGGTCTCTTTAATAATTCCAGAAATCTGTTTGTTTGTGCAATTTGGACACACAATACTTTCAATACTTTGAATAAACAAGTGACCAGCGCTCTGTAGCAGCGGTGGCTGGGACTCATTAATGTAAGTGATGTTGTCAATCACCACAATCGTGCATTCTGGTTCTGTGTAGTGAGTCGAGCTTCACCAAACTTTGATTTAAACAGGTGAACAGCTCTTTGTGCAGCCTCAGGGTTTTGTGGTCCGGATCCCGCAGCTGGTCTTTGCTTTCTGCAGCTCAGATACTGCAGGTCACTTTAACAGAACCAGAAAGCAAAAGCTGCAACCAGCATCAGCACAGATCAAGCAAACAGCCTGTTCCAAACAGGCAGGTTTAGAACGGGCATTGTACGTTAATACACTAATTAGAAGACAGGACCTTTCTGACCCTTCATTGATCCATGCAGGCATCAATCAGGAAATCCATTGAGGAAGTGGGTAAGCCCCTTCTTTTTAAGAGCGTGGGCATTTTTGCACAGCTACTACCCAAGCTGGACTGGAGCCCAGTGCAGGGCGTAACGTGGCTGATATGATGTGACACTCTACCCAGCTCCTGACGTCAAACCACTACAAAGAAAGACCGAAAAGAGAATTGGTGGCGGGTTGGCTTCAGACAAGGGGGGGAGAAGGGGACCAGCAATCGCCATGAGGGGCAAGAAAGAGGAACATGAAAACTGGGAGGAATGTGGAAACTGCAGGAGGGAGAGAGAGAGGGCAAGATTTTTCACCTCTGAGGGTGACTGAAGGGGCAATGCACCACCATCCCAATTGAAAGCTTTCCTGAATATTAACACTAAACTGTTTCAAGTATAAAGCCAATGCAGGAGTAAGTAGGATTACCAGCAGAGCAGTAAAACAGATAGCTATAGAAAGTCATCTGATCCAGAGCTGCTATTTATACCTCAGTGCTCCATCAGTGTGTGTTTTTCGCAGCCCAGCACCAGGAAAGACTCAGAGTACATAAAGCTCAGCATCATGGTACCGCTCACTAATGGAATGCACGGCAAACACTCCCAACTCAACCCATCCCCAATCCCCCCCACACAGCACATCAACGAGCTGAGTCATGCTAGCCTTCCGCGCTGTGTGAGAATTTGGTGATCAGCTTGAGATGGGGTGACTGTGCTGTGGGGCAGTGAGCCAGAGCTCGCTCGCTCTCTGTTTATACAGGTTGAATCGTGCTCTCCCGTCAGCTCTCTGGGCCTGAAATCTGCTGTTTTTCGCAGACAGATTTTTTATTTATTTTTCTGATTAGCGTTATTTGACAGACAAAAGTACACACTCTGATTTTAAGTGCGGCTTCTTTCTACAACTATTATTGCATTGGCTTTAATCTAACCTTTTTAATTTCTCATATGATGTTTGATTTTTAGAAGTACTTGAAATTCCCAAACTCTTTAAACACATCTTTAAGTGGAGTGCTTGCTCACTGTTCCTGACTGAATGTGAGGTGGCGTGTCTGTACATGCAACGGGTGTGTGTATGTGTCTGAGGGAGTGAAAGCCTCGTAAAGAGAGAGACAGTAGGAAACAACTGGCAGACCACATGATTCTCTTGAGTCATGCATCATAAAGAGCTTTGCGACTTTCCAGTCAGTGACCTTTGACCGGCATGCTCGTGACTGCTCCTTGTGTGTGAGGATCTCGACGACAGAGAGTTATCGTTAATGGTGGATCTTCATCTTCTACTATTTCTGTGGCGTTGCTTAATCTCGCCAATGACTATTTCTATACTTTGTCTTTTGTCTTACATCTATTGGACACTATTCTGTACTATATCGTGTTCAGATTTATAAGTACATGATATTAAGAAATATCACTACATTGGTCAAGATTTACAAGACAAATGTTCTGAAACTGTTTTTTCCTTTTCGATGCTGATTCTGATACCTTTAGTAGCTGCCTATCAGTTTGACACCACAACTGAAAATTTAATAAATAAAATCTTGGAAAACGCTAATGTAACGTCCTTAAAATAGCTCGAAACTGGAGTATTGCATCAAGTGCATGTCATCATTCTACTTTTTGGACAGCACGTAATATTGCCAAATTGCTGATATTTTAGCTAGCTCTGGCTAATGCTACACGACACAGTATCACTTCTTCTTTGCTGCTCTAAAAACAGTAGCCTACTTACCGGTGTCAATACAGTGCAACTGCTGTTTTGGAGCGGTGAACAAGAGTTGATTTTCAGGAAATACTGTGGGATCAGATCGGTCCATAGATTTGAATACTTGCTGATGCCTGACCCAGCATTTTTTTGCGGTAGCAGAGGCATTTTCTGATGCTAGTATCACCTAGTAACATCTCAAGATAGAAGGGACATTCATTTTTTTTGCCTATGCCAATTCCCTGTCACTTGCTGGATGACAGTGCTGCTGAATATAAATCTGGTTAATTTAATTGGGGAACTGTATCGATTGTGTGGTTGGTGTTTACTGTCACTCCCTCTGACCTGGACTAGTGTGGGCAGTGGTCAGGAACATGAACGCAAACAGCAGATAAACCGTTTACCAGGAACACAGAGAAGGGGAATGCGATGTGAGAAGAACATTAATGCTCTTTTCCCTAACGGGTTGTGTCAAAATTTTTCAAAGATGATTTAAAGTTATAATTTGACTGCTCCTGATGTTGGTGAGTTAGTTATTACCTTACATATGAGGAGACTTCAATGTTTAAAGTAAATATTGCAACACGGTTATATACACATTAGTTTGGCGGCCCTGCTATGGCCATGTGATGCTTCGGAACAAATCAATTCGACCTTGCTGTAGACTGTCCTTGGTTTACGGCCCCGCTGGCACAGCCTGAGATTAACAGTTATTACATGAACATATTAAAAGAAAACATTTAAAATCCATATAAATCTAAACAGTTATACGTGAAGCAGGTAGAGGAAGTAAAACAGCTGGATGCATTTGTTGTTGTAAGAAAATAGGGATCTGATGTGCACAGATGAAATGAGTCGAGCAGTTTGTGTTTGTGGAGAGTTGGGATAGCATGGGGGTTTGAACTAAAGCACATATCATTGGGTAATGTCATCTGACAGCATTTCCCCTTTTTTTATATAGGGTCATGTGACATTTTATCTCATGACATAAGATTTTATATATCTGTATTTTATGGTTGTGTGTGTTCTTCAGGTACCTGTCCGCATGCTGCTGCCTTTACTAATGCAAATGGATACCTTTGTTTTCCAATTTTGTAACCTTCATTGCACAGATCCTTAATGTTGCTCTGTTGGTTTGTTAAAGCTGGGGTTGATAATCTTGGAAGTGCTAGCAAGAGTCAGCTACACTACACACAGACACCAGATTTCAACAATTAAGTGTTTGAGAGACAACTTACCCACCCCACCTTAAAGTTTGTCATCCACTCAAGGGCAGCGTGAGTCCAGTGTTTCTCAAAACAACAAACTTGGGGACGGTGGGGGAGGATGTGATAATGTTCCTCTGAAGAAAGAGGCCAATGTGGCTGTGTTGTTATCTGTTTGTCCCTGAGACCAGGCATTGTAACGTTACATAGATGCCTGAAGTCGCAAACTCGGATCCTCTCCCTTTAACTATTGACCACACTGCCCCTTATAATCTGTCGTGATGACGCTCCATTTTGTCTGTTTTGTCCGTGTCCGTTGGCTTTTAAAACGCGTGTACAAATACAGACTAAGTGATTGCAGAGTACAGAGAGAAGGGTCCGTCTGTTTCCGTATATGTATCTAACGTTGAGTATAAATGAGCCTCAAAGCAAAGTCCTTTTCGCTGTACCATGTGTTGCCTGTAATGAGGTGCTTTCTCTCAGTGGAGCCCACAGGTATTAATCTCTCTGCACACAGATGAAGTGGAGGGGGCAGCACAGAAAGATGGATGCTCCGTGTGTATTCGTCTATAAATGGCCTTCCCTGTGTCAATGTCAGCTTCCCTATTTGTTGGTACAGTCTGACGGACAGCACTATCTGTTTGCCTATCTCCTCTCCTTGCCAGTCTTACTCTCTGTTGTTGTGTTTTCCATCGATGGATATATCACTCAAGTCCGCACTGACCTAAGTAGCGTGTGCCAGATCTGGACTCTGAAGAGACAAGCTTTTCATTCCCCACCATATGGCTTTATGCCTCCCGGAGGACAGCAGCCAGGTCCGCCTCACACCACTGCGGAGATATTGTACTGTCATCAGATAAACCCTGCTAAGGCCTGAAAGGAAGACAAGCCGGGGCTGTACTGTGTAGAGAGAGCAAATGCTTCTCGGCCAAAAACTTCCATGATACACTAGTTGAACCGTCCTCTTCCTTCCCCACAATCTGCTCTGGCCCTCTGCTGATATATGGGTTAAGGTGCAGCGTCAGTTTTTCCTAAGAGCTGGGCTAAAGTTCCCTTTTGTGCAGAGTAAGCGTTTTTGGTCGCTCAGCAGACTTCCTCCAGTGTAACATTAGGCTTTGTTTGTTGTACATCCTACATTTGTTCTTCTTTTCAACGAATGGTCATGCGTCACAATTTTAACCCTTGTCATGCAACGGTTGCAGCAATAGACGCACTGCATGACATAACCTCAAGTTATCTCACGCTGCAAATTCCTGAGTGAAGTCCAGTGATTGGCCGAATCAGCTTGGCCAATCTTTGTACTCTACTCTGATGTGTGTGAAAAGAAATGAATGCTGTTTCCGATCTTCCCTTGGTGAGACTGATGACTTTGTTGTGCTAAGGAAACACAGGGCTTATTCTTATTTGTGTCGCAGAGCAAAGTATTCATCAGTCACTCTGTTTCCTGTTCAGACGATAGCTCCGGTCTTTGGTGTGTGTGGGTAGAAGAGGGGGTGAGAACGGTTCATGTCATACAAAGACACTCACACAGAACAATTATTTAAAAAATGGTTGTGTTTTCCTGTGGTTTGATTGATGAAATTTCCACCTCACAGATCAAAAGAAAGTGTGGCCGGTCTTGGATGGTTGAGATTCAGATAAGAGACGAATCAATGAGTATGACCTTAATCTTAGTCAATGGCTCCTTTTCATTGCTTGGAAGGAGCGACGATACCTCAGGATATACATGGGCAAACACAATCAGTCTGTATACACTGGGGTCCAAAAGTCTGAGACTGCTTCTCCATTCAAGTGAATGGAAAAGTGCTCTTGGACTTTTGGACCACACTGTATATAAACCACAGACTGAATATATACAGATTGACAACATGACGGCTCCCAAAAGAGAAGTCAAATCATCTTGATCGCCCCCCCGGTGCCTGACTGTACTCTAGATCATGAAACTCTGCCTTCTCCATGTTCATGGATGAGACATCGACCAAGATTTAAAAAGTCAAAATTCTCAAATATAGTTTCTGTCATTTTTGACGGTTCGTATCACACTGATTTAAGTCCATGTGTTAATTTAGATTTCAATTGGTCATTTGATGCTATTAAAATGGGCTGAAATGTCATGATTGTTAGCTGAGCCTGACTCTCGATTGGTTCTGACAAGATCTTGATACAGAGGCTCCACACCACGATCACTACTGGCTGTAAATTATGACAAAAGCACAGAAGTGGAGATGGGTCATCATCTATATATATATATATATATATAGTCTTTGGTATAAACAAATTGTTAGATATATCTATGGAAGTCATGTGTTAAAGTGATTAGGTCCATGCTAAATGGCAAACACTGTCATCTTAAGAGAGGTATTTATATCATTATTTACTACCTATCCTCAAGCTTTGGACTTTACAAATGTTCAGCTGTAGTGTTGACTTTTATCTCCTTCAATCTTGATGAATCTTTTCCATATGATGGGCTACAGACAAAAGCCTCTTTCAACGGCTGAGTTTGTGGTTTGTGTTGAGCAGTCATCTGTACTTGTGGCTCTTATTTGTGGACCCTCAACATACTATTTGACATGTTTGACATCTTTCATAGGTGGTAAAAGAGCTTATTAGAGTCTATTGTGGGGAGCAGTTTGTGGCATAATTCGCCATGTATGGTTTTCTGACCCATGTCAGACTTTTCATAGCCAAACTACACCCATGCAAAATAACTAGTTATTTGTTTTTTTGTGTTTCTTGTTCGGTTTTGGAATGACCCCATTCTGTATAGGGGGGGAAAATGCATCTGGGTATCCAAACTACAAATCGTCTTAATTTGTCAAGTGACACAATATTATAAATGATAAAGAAGAATATGAATCAAAAGAAATTCATGTTATTATATATATTATGTCATATCACATAGCCCTAACAGTGATTGTAAATAAAGTACAGTTAGTTCCTGCCTATATGGGCAAAGTATCTCGATAGTGTGCCATCAGTATAGAATCTTCTCAGCACGCCAACTTGAAAACAAATGCCCCGGGCAGAGAAGTCCATTCTTCATGACCTTTAATTGACCTGACAAAAGCCTTTGTCCTTGTCAGCAGATTAAGTCTTGTCACGCTTCATCAGGACAGTGGCCTTCTGCCACGGCTGCTTGGATGATTATGTACCGTAAGAGCAAAGTGTCCTCCTCAACACAAACCCTCTTCGATCCATAGTCGAACACCAGGGTTCATTGGTTCCTAATCAGGAAAACGCTATTTGCTGACAAAGCTGCACCGGCCTGTCACTCAAGAAGAGATTTCTTTAAAAACTCATCAGCAGCTTTTTGCACATGACTGAATTGAGCTTGGTCTCATTAGACATTCTCCATCTGTGACCCCAGCTTTAAAGGTGTAGAGCTTTAACTGTGTATTAATAAAACAACACGATGACACACCTACACGGTAAAGCATGGGTGAGCCCCACACAGTCCACCCACAAGAAGATGAACCAGACCTGTGAGCTTACTAAATATATTTTTTCTTTAGCTAGACTTGCACTTGCACGATTAAGTTTGTGGATAAGTTAAGAATTGGTTCAACAAATCTGAGGCAAGACGACTAATGACGATAATCTAACTGCTCTTTGCTTTTACTTAGGCCTGTAGGTCCAGATGTGGACTGAACAGCCAATGCACAAAAGCCATTAAAAGTTAATCCTAGCAAACAAATCTTTGTTTTTATCTTTCAGTTTCGTGAAATGCCTCTCTACTTTTACTCTCAGATCAAGTGATCCTGGATTAGCCAGTGAAACTGTAGCATGGGGCCTTGAGGACCTCATGTGACCAGTGAAAGGTCACGCCATTAGCTTGCGGGAATGGCAGTTCCGAGTGCCTTTAGTGGACATCTTCCACTTCTTAAACAATGGTTCTCCTTGATGGAGCTGTGTGCTGGACAGAAGGCTTGTGAGTTACTGTGGCATTCACAGGAGAGCGAGCTTCATATTCCTGTTTTGCCCGAGTCAGCAAACCAGTTTAAGCTTCTTTAAGGATTATCGTAACTATTAATTGGCTATTGGCTTGTTCGTTAATTATGTCATTTAAACATCCTGAAGAGTAAATGCCTTTTCAGACGTGCCTTTTAATGGGTCCCTGTTGTTTTGTCGTTACCGAGACTTGGCTTGTTATTAAGCATCTTTGGCAAGTTTCTCGCATGTGACGTCAGATTAGTTATTGGTTGATTCATGTCTGTAGGACACAGGCTGCAGCAGGGCATTGTGAGAATGCTGATCTAGTGGGTTGCGGAGGATTAGGGTCACCAGGAGTAAGGAGCTCAGGCTTCCTTTCATTTCCATGTTCTCTTGTGCTCACTCTGAAGTTCTATCGAGAAAACATATTTCATACAGTATGCATCCCTATTTTCATAATTAACATACATCAATTAGCTCTATTTTTCTCTGCTTCATCACTCCCTTTACCCATAGCTCACCATATAGGATTTCCAGTCACAATGCAGTGGCCTGTTTGGAGCACATGATGTCTTGTACAAAACCGAAAAATTCAAATCCAATGTATTCCATAACTAGCGAAGCCGCCGCCTTTCTCCCAGCGCCGCGCAGGGAAGGAGTCTCGAGGTTAGTTGGTTCAGACTCAGCAGGTCTTGCACCCATCGCCCTGCTCGCCGCTCATTGGCTCTGTCATTCCAGCTGTGATAGTGTCTGTGAACAGAGAGCATTATTCATGTCCTCAGAAGGGGGCAAGTCCTAATTGAAATTCCGGTCTTTTCTACTGGAATGAAGCGGGGCCACCGACACCCACTGTAATGCGCTGGCCCCGTCACCTTGAAAGGCCAATCCGGAGAGCGCTCCACATTCCTGGGAGGCAGACAGGAGCCATTAGGAAAGAGAAGCAGTGATGTATAATAAACGGACATGAATGAAGTCGGACAAAAAGATTCTGGCGTGACGGAGAGAGGCAGCGATAAAGTAGTTTTCACTTTCTGTGGTTTGATGTGATGCCATCCTCTACACTGCAGTAACTAAAGGGCTGGGGAGTCTGTGGTTGCTGGCTGCCAGTGTGGGGTGCATGTTAATGACCGGGGGAATGAATCAGTGCCATTCTGATAGAGGAGAAATGAGCACAAGGAAGCTCTTTCTGCCGAGTTCACTCTCACAGCACCTACTGTCGTGGTCTGTGAACTGTGTCTGAACAACAACTGTACACGCTGATTTGTTGCCTTTATTTACACAAAGTTTCATTTCTAAAATTAACCAATATGAGACATATTTATATCTGCGTTTGCTATTATTCTCAATAGAAAATCAATTTGATTATTTTATTATTTCACACAATAACCAATGCAGAAAAGATGGGCAAACATTAGTTTTATATTTTTGGTTGTATTTGTGGCTTATTAGGTTATGGCCAACAGTATAACAGTACAATATTGAGTCTCAATTACATTTCTTTGCAACTATTTTTTATATAAATATTGTACATTAAAATAAGAAAACAGTTTGAACTTATCAAAGTTTATGCACAATAATATTCCCTCAATTCACTTCCAGCCCTAAGCGACTCACAATATCTGTTTCTCTTTTGACTGAGGAGGCACTGCCTCCCACGCTTGTATATTAGAATATGTGTTCCTCTGTGTTAAAAGTCACAGTATAAATACATAAGTAGTCATGCGGATTGATGGACCAGGACTGACTGTATGTCGGTGAGTGTATGTCTGGTGAACCACATAAAACTCTTAGTCAGAATCATCTCTGTCGGGATACATGTGCCTCTGCGTCACCTTCTCCGAGGAGATGTTTCTGTTTCGATAGTTGACTCATCAACTCTGCTCTGTTTCCTTCAGCACAGTGACAAATTAAATCATTAATTTCCAGTGCTTTTTTTACTGTCTCTCTCTTTACTCTTACTAGTCTGATGTTGACAAGAAATCTGTGAAATATGGCATTTGCCCTGTTGTCACATGCCCATTTCGTCTTGGTCCCTCATAGAAAACCTGATTTAAAACATGCACCCTCTGTTTGTGTTCTCTCTACCAGGGATCGAGCTGTGCCTGCCAGCGTGGCGTTTCTCCATGACCATGGTGGCCAGTTTTGTGGTGTTGGTTGGTCAGCTGCTGATGCCCGGGATGGCGTACCTCTGCCGCGACTGGCAGGTACTCCAAGCCATTATCATCTGCCCCCTGCTGCTGATGCTGTCCTACATCTGGTAAGGAAAACCCCAGCATCAATGTTTTGGGAATTCTATTGAAGTTAAAGAGTTTGATGCCTCCCCTACAACTTAAATATAAATATATATATATATATATATATATTGGTTCCATATTAAGCATCAGTTGTTTCTATAGTTGCTTTAGCAGTTGTATATCAAAAATAAATTAGCAGATTTACACATTATAAACTAAGAAGTGGACAAAGTCTTTGATCCAAGGACATTTTCCATCAGGGAATTCCCTGCAGAAATTAAATGTAACATCTTTGTTTGAACCCATTTGCAGTGACCTCTACTGTGAGTGTGTCTCTTTAGCTGAAGCTGTGGCCATAAATAATTGTGTATTCACCTTCATTTATTCTAAAAGTACTGCTCAAAGTCAGCAGGGGGGAAATTATCCCAAAAAATAGACTTTATCACAGCGTATTTCAGACCATGGCTTTCTACCATGTGGTACCTGAAGTAAAAAAAAAGGGGGGAATGCCCTCTAAAGTATTCAGAAGCCCCCTGATCGAACATTAACATTGGCTGTATCTGCACTTCAACCAGAGCTGGACACAGAGCAGAACTAACGGGGGATTGATTTTACAGAAGTTGGATGATATAGTGCAGGAGTCAGAAATCTTAGGCTTAAATCTGAGAAGTGTTTTAATGGTGCAAGAAAGAATTGTCATTTTCTTTTATTTGGAATAAAATGTTTGATTTTTAAATGTGGAAGTGTCCTTGGATCTACTGTAATATATTGCCTGGGGTTCTCGACTCATAAAGTTTAATCGGCCAAAAAGACATAAGATACTGCTCTTTGTTCTTGATATCATGCTCCTGTTTGGAAAGGTTTATGAAATGGACAGAATGGACATGAGTTGAATGAAGCAGAACAGCAGGGACATGTGCCTCCCCCTTCCAAATCGATCCCAGGGATTGGTGGAAAACAAAAATCAAGCAAGAACATACCTTTGCGGGCCTACAACATAGGTGTCATCACGAAGAGCTCAACAGTGCAGATGAGCCAAGGTTGCTGATGTGTGGAGGCAGTCACAGACAGTGCCTCATGCAACCTGTCATTTTACCTTACAGACATCTGTTCTCTGGGAACTAACCAACCGGAGGAGCGTGTGCAATGTAGTGTAAAGCTATTTGATAACAGAGCAAATGAAATTAGGGATGAGTATAACAATGGCTGACGCTCGTTTTTATTTGTTTATTTTATTCCCCCTCTAATATTCAAGTCTTAACACGTTTTCATTTAAATGTAGGAAAGAGCTGATTTGTTGCTTGTCAACAAAAATTATTCTCAGTGCTGTTAACAACCTGTATCTTCATTTCACTGTGACTCACGATTCATGCTATGTGAGTTCATGGAGGACTTCCC
Source organism: Pseudopleuronectes americanus (assembly GCA_038501795.1). NCBI lineage: Eukaryota > Metazoa > Chordata > Actinopteri > Pleuronectiformes > Pleuronectidae > Pseudopleuronectes > Pseudopleuronectes americanus. The sequence continues at coordinate 14,064,150 of CM076730.1, read as the reverse complement.
TGTTTGTTCTGACAGGATCTTCCCTGAGTCACTGCGTTGGTTGTTGGCCACGCAGCAGTACGGCCGCTCCAAGTGGATCATGGGACACATAGCCAAGAAAAACCGTGTGAACATGGAGCTTGACGCAGACAACATCCTCACAGGTAACACTTTGGATACTCAAACCTCCTCCACGGAGGGGATGTTTTACTGGATTACGGGAAAACTACCCGATCGAGTATTATCAAACTTAGTGAAAGGTGGGGTACGGGGTAAGAGAAGAACCCATTCAAACTGGGGGGGGGATCTGAACAAGGGGGTGGATCCAGAATCTTTTTTCATTTTTTTTATTCCTCAGATAATAATTCATGGTTGTTAATGGAAAAAATCTGATATGTTTAGTGGTTTGTAAAATTTAGTTTAGAACCAGATAAAAATCTGGATTATGTGAATTTAAGCGTAACTTCATAAGGGACCATTGAGCCTTATTGTGCTCATATCCACATTATTCAATCCACATTTTGATATGATTACTCCAGTGATTGTGTCTTTTATATATCATCTACTTTTCCTGCTTTGTTGTCTACCCAGTTTCTTTTTTTGGGGGGGGTATTAGACGATGAATAGAAGTTTCCCCAGCTGTGCTTTCAGATTGACAAGGTTACATCCGTTTTCTGTCTTGTTACCATAGTAACGTGTCGCCCCAGAGGCAGCAGTGGGTGGTGAACATTACATTGTAACAGTCGAGAAGGTTCATTAATTTCATTATAGCCCGGGTGGGTGGACACGAGCAGACAAACATGGTGTGCAGATGGCAGATGGCTGCAGGTCAGGCCCTTTGACCCCGGGGTTAACCATTAGTGTCTGAGCTCAATGTGTCAAACGTTATACCACATTGTGTGTTATTACACTTAGACTAAGCTGTTTGGTGGGGTATATTATTTTCCTATAACGTAATTATCAAAGTAAAATAAAGTCCTGGGTCCCTGTGTGTCTGAGATCAGTGGGAGGAAAAAGCGAGGGGAGGTGATGTGACATCGTTAGGATGTAAAGTGGCTTCGTGCCAACCGTCAAATGAAAAGCTGTTAGGTAAACAGACAGTTAATTACCCAAGGGCCAATATTCCTGTAGGCTAAGGGCGGATGGCTCCACGCTTTTTCTTTTATCAGTTAAACCTGCCCAGCCGCTCAGCTGCTGCTTTCTTTTTAATTTCAAATTGTTAGTGAATAGTTTTCATTTACACGATTCAATTTAAATGTGTGTGTACACTCACTACAACCAGTAGCCTCTGCCTCAAGCGTGATGAAAAGGTTAAGTGCGTGTGTTTGGTTCAGTCCTTCCTCTACGTGTGTTTGTGTGCGTCTTTGCATGCGTGTGTGTGTTTGTGTGTGTGTTAGCGCAGCTGGGAGCTTCAGTGTTTGACAATTATTAGCAAAATGATTGACTACAAACCCATAAATAACTTAGTTGATTGCACAGGCGAGGAACATCCTCATTAGACTCAGGGAAACAGGTGGTGGCAGCAACTTGTCGATTGTGCACGAAGCATTAAGACACTCCACTGGAAGCGTCGCACACACACACATGATGAACCACTCGTTTAGTGAATTATCTTTACTGCACTTCTTTGCAGCAGACCCATCTTTAAGACGCGTTGCAAACACTCGCATCATAAAGCAACACTGTCACTGTTACATGCAAGTGAAACGAGCCTCAGCCTCACTGTACGTATAGTGGCTACAATATCTTAAAGCTTTTGTATTTTTGCCATTGACTCATTGTGCAAATTCATCAGATGCATCAAATAATTATTTAAAAATAAATCCGGATGTCATTAAACACGAGTGTGTGTTTTTCTCCATCATACGTTTTATCCATAGTGAACATTTTTGTTATTTGACAGTTATTCTGTCATTGAGTCATTCTCTGTGTAAGAAAGTCATTATTAAATATGAATCCATTGATGTGGAGTTAATCAATATAGAAGAAAAGGGAAAGGAAAGATAGAGATGTAAAAAGGACATTTAGGAAATCAACTCTCAGTCTTCTTAATACATAAATACATTAATAACCACCAATATGGCTTTTCTTGTCACAGTGACTGTTAATCGATAAATAAAAATAATAAATAAGGCGCTTGGATTCTTAATTACAGAATCTCGGATCAGACAATAATAGGTTTGAATTCTCTAGAACCTTTTAGTACCCAGACACTGTGCTGAAGCAGCATTTAGAAAAGTACATCTCCATAGACATTAATAAAATCTCTTTGTTTTTATACTCTCTGACTGTCCCCAACCCTTACAGCAAACATTCAATATGTCGGGCCCTGAATGTACTCAGTGCTGTTACAGAGGAGGAGATGAGAACCGTTTCCAAGTATTGAGACATGAACAAACACGTGTAACTGTTGATCTGATGGGTTTTGGGGAGTGAGAGAACAGATTCTCCTGAATCTAGACGCGAGTCATAGTCAGCGGCTTCCAGTGGAAACCCTGAGTAAGGAAGTCGGAGATGACCTTGAGGCATTGTTGTGAAATGCAGTCACATGACAGAGTCGACATCCACGTATATTATAGGCAGAGGTGTGTTGCTGTGGCAACCCCGCACACTGAAACCAAAACAATCCACTGTGGGCAGTGCCACACTTCACCTGCAGCTCAGGGGCGGAGCCCTGTCAGGAAATGTTCCAGTTCCTCGGTAAACCTTGTCATACCTGTCTCACCACACGACAATGTGTGGGTTGTTACTTTCTCATGCGGAATTCTCTGTTGTTGTGACATAATCAGGGGCATTGGGTTCCTGAATATATTAGTATATATTTTACTTTGCCGGAACAGAATATATTTACTTTTTTTAACAATCTATTACATGGACTTTTGTGTGAAGCACTTTGTTACCTAGTTTAGATACGAATAGAAAGTGTTTAAATAAATCCAAATTCTATATATTTTTATAAGATTTTGTTTATTTAATAAAGTTCATGGTTAAACTATAAAATATAAAGCCTCATATACCATTTCTTTATCATTTCAGCATCTAAAGACTCATTGTCAATTAATATATATATATATTATTATTCAGAAAGTTTAAAGAGAGATTTGAGACTTTGGTAAAACATAACTGAATTTAAGCTATTTTTATATTTTCTGAATGCACTGTATATATAATAAATATATATATAAATTAGTAAAGGGTCAGTGCAGATGTGGTGATTATGCAGGAACAATATAGAACAAAAACACACATAATAAAGTGACTAATCGTCCAGATGGCAGACACCTCGCCAGACTATTGCACTTTAAACTCTTAAATGCTGGCAAACATCTATACTGACATCTGCCTCAAAAGTCTCTGAGATTTATCTGTTTGCTTGTTTCTGTTTTTCAGAACTGCAGAGAGCTCTTCAAAAGAAACCCAAAAAGACGTGCATTGTGAAGATGGTCGGAACAAGAAACCTGTGGAAGAACATCGTCGTGCTCTGCGTCAACTCGTAAGTTTGAGCCCTTAGATAACTGTTCGGACCTTTCATGTGTCAAGGTGACAACGTGTGAGCGAGAAAAGCAGTGACTGTGTGTGTGCCTGTTTGTACAGTGTGTGTGTGTGTGTGCCTGTTTGTATAGTGTGTGTGTAGGGCGAGGCGATGCCAGGCAGCCGCGCCGCTCTGCACAGTACAGATGCCACTATTAACCTGGAGGCTCGATATGGCATTGATCAGTGGGCCTCGATGCTTTTGCCCTTCCACGTTTGTGCTGCTCCCTCTTTCTATCTCCAGTGGGATCTTTCTCTCTCTCTCTCTCTCTCTCGTTCTCCTCTCCTCTTCTGTTCCCTCCATCCGAGACCTCCCCTCCTCTCTCTCTCCCTTCCTCCTCCTCCTCCTCCTCCTCCTCTCTATAGCCCGGCAGTCCCAGCTTTCGCTCTGCCTTTGTGCACCGTGTCCCTGACTCCCGAATCAGCATAAATTTTACATGAGCTGTGTCCTTATGAAGCAGGAGACGAGCAGGAGAAAAGGGCCTGAGTGTTTGCCTGTGTTTTTATGTGTACACTTGTGGGGGGTGTGCTTTGTGTGTCAGTAAGCCAGTGTTTACAGACGTGCGTTTTTTTCAAGATGAGAGTAAACATCATTTTACCTCCTTCTATTCTCTCTGTATACATCATTTTACTCGCACAGATGATGGATGATGTGGCTTTATTTCCTCCCACTGTCCAGAAATCAAGCTAAAATATCCCGGGTAGGAACCAGAGTCTGCGCTGTAGCGATCAGGGGATGGAGCCTGCCATGTTTCACCCCGTTTTAAGAAACAAAAGGAACATTTACTCAGGATTCCATTTTGGTCCATGTCCCATCCACTAACATGGAAGAGGTGGGGTTTATGATCTATACTGTGCCAATCGCCATGTCGGATCGATACAATTTTGGCTTCACTTTTAGGGAGTTGTCATGTTGTGCATCTTTTATATACATGTTCTGTCCTGTATCTGCTATTTCAGCTGCTGCACTCGCTGATATTTCTATGTTTGGTTCTACTTTTCCCTCCGTGCAGACTCACAGGCTACGGGATCCACCACTGCTTCGCTCGCAGCATGATGGACCCTGAAGCCATGGAGACCACCATGTTCCATAACTTCTATGCAGACTACTACACCATGGCGGGCATCGCGGTGGCGTCCTGCATGGCGCTGTGCCCGGCCGTGGGTCTGATGGGCCGGCGGGGGGGCCTCCTCATGTTCATGATCATCACTGCCCTGGCCTCCCTGCTGCAGCTGGGCCTGCTCAACTGTGAGTACATTATGAATAACACATACTAAATAATGTGACTCTGAAAATCATACTCTCAATACTTTCACTATAGGACACAAAATTGCTCAAAGAAATAGGCCTATATGCTTTCTTGCTGAAAGTTATATAAGAAGATCAATAGCACTTTCATGTCCTTATGCTAAATATAAAGCTAGTGCCAGTAGGAGAACAGCTTAGCTTAAAGACAAGAAGCAGAATGGAAACCGCTGGCCTGGCACTGTTCAAGATAAAATAAATTCCCCTAGCCTGACCAAAAAATCGCCCCAGCATGGAACTCCCCTTTAAGACACAATTTGCTGCTTTGACATATAAGCAGCACATTTTATAGATAAGAGAAGTGAGATGTAAAATTTAAATTAAGCTGTTTTCAGACATGAACTCTGGAGAGTGTCCGACCAATTTATATCCGTATATTTCCCAGACTTTCCTTTTCATATAAGAAAATCACAGCAGGAGATGGTCCGGGTCAGACGCATTCACAATAACAGGAAAATCCCCGGAGCCCTCAGATGAATTGTGGCATCACGCAGGAGGCAAAAAAGGGCGTGGAAATGCTGCTGCAGAATTCACAGCACATCAACACTTGGCCTCTCTCAAATTTGACGCCTCAGTCGATGTGCTCTGTGTGTGTGTGGCTCCTCTTTTGCATCCTGTATTCTTCCTTCTGTCAGTTGAGCATCCGTCAATGTCAGAAAACATCATCGACACACTCGCTCACTCCAGAATAGCAATTGTATTCTCACATGGGGCCCAATTCTCTGTCTCACCAGGGGGCTGGAAGGAAAAACTCAGACATTTGGGTTGTCAAAGGCAGCCCCTCTGGATAACTTCAGTTTGGTGCATGTCTGAAATCAGCTTCAGTATATATTCAGGGGTGGTTTTACAAAATGTCGAGAAAAACTGCACAGCAATGGTTTATTTATGGGATTTGCCAAAAATGGACTGAATACAAAAATATGTTAATGTCTCAGTTTTATTGCCGCTGTAGTCGCATTTCAAACCCCGTGTTTCCTGCTGTAAAAGCTTCTGTCGGTTGTTGTGGGCTGTAGTTGTTTGTAATGGAGTGGTCAAACACGATTGCAAATTGTCCTTCTAGTCAATGTGTAGCAAAACGTGCTCCAGAGGATCACCACGGTCCACAAGTGGGTTTATTCAGTTACCAATGAGCGAGACTTAATGTTTAACCCGAGTCAACACATCAGGGTTAAACCCATGTTTCATCATTCCAGGCGAAGTTGTTGTTTTTTTGCGCAACATGTTTAGTTTTAGTTGTTATGATCTCACTGTGTATTAAATGTATTATCTGAGTGCACATGATGATATTGTTTTATGTTCCTCACTGATACACATGTGTTGATCTCCCTCTTCCAGTGCTGGGGAAGTACAGCGGCCACCTGAACATCGGTAGGACTCTATTTTTTATTTCTGCTCACTTGTATGTGCTGATCAAATCTGATTAGTCTTGCTTTGATAACTACTATCTACCAGCGGCTCAGTCTCTCAGTGTGAAGTGTGAATTGAATCATCTGACACAGTGACTCTTATTGCATCACTTTTGATGAGATTTTAGAAAACGTCCTGCATGTGGACACGCTTTAGTATTTCATTATGAGCCCTGCAGACCCGTTGATGGAATCATGACTTACTTTTCACCTATTTGTTTATCTCCCTGTGTGTTGAGGAGGGATACTTAGATTTCAAAACCGTAATCTATTCCGTTCAAAATCAGTAGTCGAGGCTTTTCTCTTCTCCTGTAACATCATCCTTTTCACAAATCCATTTTTAAGTCTATATATCATACAATGTACCTCAAAGGTAAAACTATGCTGTGCCTCTTTAAAAAAATCTATAGAAAAGGAAAAACACTTCCCCCAGCCCTTGTTTATGTGAACTATACATGCACTGTTGTCCTTTTCACTTCACTGCTCAGGGCTCTGACTCTAAATTGCTGTGTGTGTGTGTGTGTGTGTGTCTCTCCTGCTTTGTCTGCAGACAGCTCAGGTTCGCTGAATAAGAACTTCTCCATCGCCTTCTCCATCATCGGCATGTTCTCCTCCCACGCAGTCAGCAACCTGAGCATCTTCTTCTGTGCCGAGATCACCCCCACTGTGATCAGGTAAAACCCACAGACATACTGTGACTGTAACCTCGCAGCTGGAGGACGAGTCAATCATTTGTTTATAAAAGCATGTAACACAAGCTTTATCGTTAGTTGGCTCTTATTTGTGTAGTAAATTGAATTATATGACTTCCCTGAGTAACATAGAAATCAGTTATTTTAATGGATGGATTTTCATCACATGACACAGGTGAATGAGGTGCTCCCTGTGTTGTTTTTGGCGGATATGAAATCATGGAGCTGCTTGAAACAACAGACTTGTAATCCACATCTTGTGCGACTGAGCCTTCCTCTGCAGAATATATGACACAGCACTGGACGTTCATTATCTGAGGTTACATAAGGGGGGGGGCGGGGGGCTGTTCCGGTGACAGTGCGCTTAGGGTGCCCCTCTGTGGTGTGTTCACGGCATGGCAGGAGAGGGAGGACGGGGGTGTGCTGCAGCATGCTCTGCTGCTGTTGGATCAAAAAGCAGTGAAACGTCATCAGAGCAGCAAAAACAAGATCTTCAATTTGATTTACTGTGAATAATTTAGATGGTACCTCTGCCCTTTAATGATGTTTTTAGGTATGTGTGATCGTAAACCTTCTATCCCCCCAGGTGACAGTGTTTTCTGTTTCCTCTCAGGGGCGGGGGAGTGGGCCTGGTCCTCGCGAGCGCCGGCTTCGGCATGCTGACTGCACCCATCATGGAGCTCCACAACCAGAAGGGCTATTTCCTCCACCACATCATCTTCGCCTGCTGCACCCTCATCTGCATCATCTGCATTCTCCTGCTGCCAGAGACCCGCTACCAGCCCCTCCCCGAGACCCTGGCCGACGGCGAGTGCTACACTCGGCAACCTCTCCTCCCCCCGAGGAAGCCTGGAGAACAGCGCCTCCTGCTGGCACAGTCCGAGAGCAGCAGGGACTACACCAGGGTGCACGACACGCCGCTCCACGAGGCAGCTGCCACCGCCGTGTCCACCATGGACTCCACCGCGTCCTCGGCCGTGGATCTGACGGCTCAGTCGGTCGGAGACATGTCGGCCCCCGCGTTCATGGAGGTGCACCCAGTCAAGCCCGAGGTTAAAGACCCCAACGGCCACTCGAGGGCCTCTTTATCCACCACCCCCCTCAAGGCACTGGGGAAAGACAACATCATACTGGCCAGCAAGGAGCACCTGCTGTCTTCCACTCCTTTACACAAAGCACCGTGCGCCACAGACCCGCTTCTAGTCGACGCTGAAGAACCTCCAGCGATCGATTCTGCTGTCGAGCTCTCGTCGGATTCTGTCCTCGTCGAGATGAGCGACACTGGTCCCCCTCAGACGGAAGAGCCAGCCGCTCCCCCGACCCCTTCATCCACCTCTCCCCCTCCTCCCGTCCCTCAAACTGCGCCTGCCTCCTTAACGGTCTGCACCACGCCCGTCCTCGAGCCCCCGCCCAGCTCCATGCTGGAATCCCCAAACCCCCCGATTATTGACGATGACATCGCTGCTCCTCCCGTTGACTCCCCCACTCCAGCTATGCCTGACAGCCTCCCTCCCTCCCCTGCTCCCTCCCCAGCTCGCTCCCCGGCTCCCTCCCCGGCTCCCTCCCCTGCTCCCCTGACAGACTGCACCGTTTCCCCCGACCCTCCGCCCTCCGTTATCACGCACTCTGACATTCCCATCCAGTTAAATTTAGAAGATGAATCTACATCGCCTCCTCCAATTAGAGACTCCCCCTCACCTCCCCCGCCTGTTATGGACTCCCAACCGCCACAGTCAGACTCTACCTCTCCCTGTATTAAGGATTTATCTCCTCGGCCCCCTACCCCCCCTATAGTCCACATTTCCCCTCCACCCTCTCCACCTCCACCCACTGACTCAGACAATTTGCCCACAGAGGGAACGTCCATTCCCCCCGTCACAGATGCTGTGAAGACCGCCGAACCGTCTGCCGCCATCCTCCCCGTCACAGACATTGTGCCCTCTTCCACTCCGGAATCCCCCGCTGTGACTGTCACCGACATTGTGCCAGATTCACCTGCTCCCCTACGCTTAGATCCGCTGACGACTTCCATCACAGATTCAGGCTCCACAGAAGCGGCCCCTCCCTCCCTGCTGGACTGCACCGTCTCCTCCCCCATAGACTTTGGTGTCGGCCTCCCCGACGGCACAGAAAACAACTCTGCCAACGATGTGGCGTCGTCCTGATCCAACGTCGCGGCCGGGAAAACAAAGCTTTATGGTTGCATCGGGAGGCAGCTCCCACCCTCCCACCACCACCCGCCCGACGCCACATGATTACCTGAGGGGAAGGGAGAGCGGCAAGAAGTGTCCTGCTCCAGACTTCAGGTGCTTAACGAAGACTGTCTCCGCCTGGAGTTGAGCAGACATGACTTCCTCAGTTGTTGTATGTTTCTCAATGACCCCCCCCCACCCCACCCCACCCCTCACCCCCTCACCCCCTTTGCCCACCTTCCAGCAATCAGCCAATAAACGAGACCACCAAGTGAGAGAGGGCCAGAGGCTGGTTTGTGACAATGTGACAGTATCTTCTGCTCTTTCTTTCTTTTTGAATGTCACTGGAAATCACCAGCCTATTAATGACTTTGATGTAAAATGAATGGGAAAATTACAGTCTGTCGCTTTAAAGAGACTTAACAACTTCAATCGCTGCGCTGCGTCGTCAGGACAGTTGAGAGATGCAACGATGCTAACAAAATGAAAAAATATATTAAAAAAAAAGGAAAACAAACAAAAAAAATCTAATCCATGGTACTTTTGCTCAAATAAAATGTTTGTCTAACTTATTTTTTAAGGAGAAAAATATCGCCTTACCTGTGTGGACAAGAAAATCTGAATGTTGCAGTACTGTTTTTGCTGTTCTAAAGAAAAACAATCCAAATTGGAGTGATTTTTTTTTCTAATTACAATGCCAAAATTGCCAAAATGACCAAAATTAAATGTAGACATAGTGCCAAACTATTAGTATTGCCGCTGTATTTTGAGAAATACAGGATAGCGGTCCCCTGCCATCGACCATACGAATCCGACAAACCCAAATGTCAGAAAATATGATTAATTTTGATATTAGTTAAAAAAAGCAGATCATATGAGGAATTAGAACCGAGAGATAAGATTAAAGCTAAGCTGCATTCGTCATCACGTGGCCCACATTGTATGAAAAGTGACGTTAGCTTGGGGGGGGGGAGAAATGACCCGTGTTTTGTCGGTCTGAAGAAAACTTATTTTTCCAATTGTTTCAGTCAATGAAATATATGGTATGCAAATGGTTTTATTTGTAAATGTGACTATTGTAAGTAAATGCATAATTAGTTGCTGAGATTGATTTGAGTTTTACAATTTCAATTTTTGAACTATCTCCCATGGCGTGCTCTTATCGTACAAGGCTGTACTTCTTCACTCTAACAGTATTCGTGGCACCTCGGTGGGGTGGCACCTCAATATCTGCAGTGGGGACGAAGCATGAAAATACTCGTGAGCAAACAAGCTAAAGCAAACCGTAAAAAGAAAAAAAACACACGTACACAACAGCTCAGTTTGAAACAAAACCCACGGATGACAAAAATGACCCATGTGATTTGGTGACTTGTCTCTTACGTCACTAACCTTCAGCGTGTTTTCCAAATCATGTTCTGGCATTAACGTGTGTCCCTGTGTTCATACATTCACATGCAAGTTTACCTTAGCAATGCAATATTTCATACTTTTTAGGGGAAAACAGGTCAAACTCCTTATTTACAGATAAAAGCTTTCATGGTTTTAAATCAAAAGACTGTAACATGACAGGTGCGGTTACACACTTCATACACTGCAGGTTGTTATAAGAAAGATGTGCGATCACGCATAGACCACTGTTTACAACAATCCTCATAATAATAACAATAACAATAATAATAATACACTGTACTGTAAAACCTTAGAGCCAACTCAATGATGTCGTGTCATTTCAAATGTGATCAACCTCTCACAGTGAGTCATTTATCCGGAGAGTATTGGTGATTTATTGGGGAGTCATTCAGGAGTCAATGACGACAGAAGATCTGTTATTATCATCTCATTGCACACCTATAAAAACAAAAAAAGGAACATACACTGAAGTCAGATGTTCCCTTACACCAAGTATATGTGTGGTATGTGACTGACCGGGCAAACCGGTCTGTGGTTGTTCTTTTAAAACTTCAAATAGATCATCAACTTCCATTCTGTGTGTCTAACGTACATGCTGCTACGCCTCAAAGCACAAACACCCTGCAATCATGTGATGTCCTATTAGGTGGCGCTCGGCATCTTAAAAAGGGAAAAAATGAACTGGATTTTTAAATCAGTTGTTTAAATATGAATATTATTGCGGCACAACCACTTGTAATCTACTTTGTGGGGTTGAACCTGGATTTGATAAGAAACTCTTGGAATAGAGAGCGGGTCAGAACATTACTTCCAAGTTCTCGTTGTCTGTGAGTGTCGTCCTCTGTCTCGTTGTGCGTATTGCAGATAATGAAATGTGTATCTCCCAAACCCCCTCATGCACCACCAAGTGTAAAGACACGACACAGCACAACACAATTATCGGTCCTCTCTGAGGTCGGTTGCTTCCACGTTCACACGGCTCCCCTGCAGCTCTTCCACAGTCTTGATGGGAGTGGTTCCATCGGTCTTAGTAAGCATTTGGTTTGACTTGATGTTTTTTAAAATGAAGGTAAAAATCTGTGAAAGCAGCACCAGCACCAGCGATGGGTTTGACTGGCAGCTGTCACTGGTGGGAAAGTGGAACAAAAGTTAAAATAATGTCTTTGTAAATAGTGAATGCTGGTGAATCAGAGACATGAAGTCCCCAGTGTACACATTTCAGGTTTTGCTTCTCTCAACCATGCGACTCCGAATCTCCTGATGGGAGATTTGAATGAATGTAAAAAAATAAATAAAACACACACACGCACACAAAAAAACATGGATTGTACCATTTATAATTTCTAATTGTTTGGTTTCATTTTGTGTTTTGTTTTAACAGACATGATGCACTTGTATATAAGCCATACCGGTTGTTAAAATAAACCACTATTTATTGATCAACTGAACATCAGGGTCTGTCTTCTTTTATAAGCATTTTTTTTTCATGGATTTATTCAATGTTGATCCGAGGAAAAATAACCTTCACATTTTTCCATGTTTGATTGTAGGCATGTTTCAAAGAGAGAACTTTTTAAAGAACTAAAAAATAAAAGATCTCCCTGAAAGTTGAGGCTGTGTTCATTTGTGATCATGTTCTAAATCTATAGGTAGTACTTGGATACTAATATTATTTTAGTATTGGGTATAAACTACTGTTTATAGGTTCACAAACTGACTTTAGCATATTAGCATGCTGGCCCTGACCCGAGGGGCAGTGTTCTTCACGTTTTAAATCTAGACTCATGCTCTCAGGATCTACACAAACTGTTTTGTCAATCCATCACACACGTATTGAGTGGTTTGTTGGCTCAATGTATTGGACTGGGTCTCAGTTTGAAATTGTCTGGAACAAACCGATAACTGCCAGGTGGCTCCGATATCTCGAGGACCTGCCCGATAGAGGGCCCACGTCACCAAATAGTTATAAATATTAATATTATTTGAGGTTTGTTATCTATGCACCATTTAGGCACATTTACAATTCATGTTGGAGTTTATTTTAATCTATGTGCTGCAACATCACAAATCCCCAAGGGAGCTTAAAGGGATAGTTCACCCAACAACAAAAAATAATCTCATTATCTACTCACCACTTTGCCGATGGAGGGCTGGGTGAAGTGACTGAGTCCACAAGACACTTGCAGGCAAATCCAATACAACTGAAGTAAATTGGACTCAAAATGGCCTAATTAACCCCGTGCTTTTAACGTGGCTCCAGAGGAGGAGAGCAGAGGACATTGTTTTGAGTCAAATTCAAATGTCGAGGGTCTACTGACACTTGGATGACACCACAGGAGCAGAATGGAGGCATTTTCTGTTTGAAGACGTGACCACCAGTTACTTCAATTGTATTGGATTTGGCTGCAACGCTGTTTACCCCTGAACCTACAGAAGTGTTGTGTGGACTCAGACACTTCACCCACCCCTCCATCGGTCTGGTGCTGAGTAGATAATGAGTGGATTTTCCCTTTAACGATCCACAACAACACCCTCTATCCTCAGACCATGGAATCGGGTGAAGAAAACCTTCCCTAAAAAAGCTTGAATCCAACTCACAGGTGGATTAACCTGGGCCTGTAGCTCTTACCTTTTTGTTTGTATCTATATCTGCATGATGAACTGTGAAAAACATGGAAACTACAGTTTGGATTAAAATACCTCCTTTCAATAGGTACCCAACGCCTCAGCTGTGACTTCATCAGCACACGTGGAGCCTTCAGTGTTGCCCTGACAAACTTTCCCATTTCCTTCCATTCGAGAACAGACCAGAAGGGACAGACAGGGGGGCTGATGTCAGGAGGATGACGCAGCAACCGTCCTCTCCTCCACTGCATCAAACCTGCTGCGTTTCCATTGGCTGCCGGGGATACAGGAGGGTGGGGGGGATTGGGGGGGAAGGGGATGCTGCGCCGGGCGTGTGACGTCATCTGACCAGCAGCACGTCCACGTACATGATCGGATCAACACCCGCCTCTGAGACAGAGGAGAGGTGAAGAGCTGGCTCGAGAGAACCACCGCAGAGACAGAGACGGAGAGGCTGAAGGACAAGGACCCGCACCCGCAGCTCACCATGAGGGAGATCGTTCACATCCAGGCCGGCCAGTGCGGAAACCAGATCGGGGCGAAGGTACAAATATCATCAATTAACTTCATCTAAAGGGAACAAGCAAGTCATTTAAATGCGCAACGCCGCACTTGTTATTTCCCAGGGTTTGTTTTTTATCACCATGAATAATGTATAGACTCGAGTCGTTTGAATTTCATGGATGAATCAATATATATATTTATGTGAAAAAAAAGTTTCAGACAGCTCCAAACATGTGTATCAGTGTGAGACGTGTGGATCAGTGGGGCCGGGCTCTGCCTGCAGCTGCTGCGTGGTGTCGTTTTGTCGCCAAGCAAATGCGCAATAACGAAAAAAAAGAAAAGAGAAAAAAAGGCCCAAGTGACGCATTTGATTTTTTTTCCCTCTTTGTCGCCTCTTAGTTCTGGGAGGTGATAAGTGATGAGCATGGCATCGACCCAACCGGCTCCTACCAGGGTGACAGTGATCTGCAGCTGGAGAGGATAAACGTCTACTACAATGAGGCATCAGGTAAAAAAAAATTAAAATAAATCACATTTTAAAAAGTTAGCTTGAAATAAATCCGACGTTTGGATTTAAAATATTTTACCACCTCTGAAAGCTTTGTTATCATAACTCATCATCCCTGCACGACCTTCCATCATTACATCAGCTGCACAGGGGAAAGTAGGTCCCGCCACGAGTGCAGGGAAAAATTAGGACAGTGAACATGCTAAAATCTCTCCCTCTCTCTGTCTCCCCGTGTCTCTCGCCCTCCCCCTCCCTCTCCCTCTTGTCTCACTCTCCATAGGGAGTACAGGTATCTGCAGTCTCTCCACCTCTCTCACACCCGGCTGTCTGATTTTATTGCTGTGCCATGTTGAAGGTCGCTCCAGATGCATTGTGTGTTGCTGCACATTAAAACAGTCGCAGGGAGCCTGGTGAAAGAGGATATGTGGCCAAAAGCTGTAGCTCCGACAAGTCAGGGCAGATCTACGTGTACCCAGGATTAGAATCAAACATGCATCATCTGCTTTGGGTGAAATAAAAAACTCCTGCACACAAAGCAACACAAACGGCCTGTTTCCTGCAGCAGCCGGCTTTATCGATCCTTTGTTTCCATGTAGGATGACATCAGTGTCACCTACTGGGTTACAAATGAGCAGCCCACCCTTATAAATGTATCCTTAAATTCAAAGAAGAAACATCTGTATGTTTTGAATACAGGCGGGGAGAGGGTGATGAGAAAAGGAGAATAAAAAAGGCAGAGGCAGCTACAGGGGACAATGGAATCTTGTTTGGACTCTGCAGAGCTCAGCACTTTGAAAGCCTTGCTGCTCCAGAATAAGCGGTGCAGTGTGGGTCACAGAGCGGGAGGGTGGAGCATAGTGAAGTGCAAGAAACTAACACTAAACGGCAGTTTGCAGTTTTTAATTAATTATCAAGCTTGATTCAACCTGTTCAGTCAAGTTGTTATGAATTCATTAAGAATGCATCATCTTGCACAATGAGACTGTTGGTATCTTACTCCACCCTTCCATCCATTACTTCTCCCCATTCCCCCTATCCCTCTGATCTTTTGCCATCCAAAGGCAGCAAATATGTCCCGCGAGCCATTCTGGTGGACCTGGAGCCCGGGACCATGGACTCGGTACGTTCCGGCCCGTTCGGACAGCTGTTCAGGCCCGACAACTTTGTCTTTGGTGAGTGGACGATGAACCAAAATGTCACAACCCATCCTGAACCCATTTCACATCCACAGACGTGCACGTGTGTATATGTCAGCAGCTGCTGTCATTTCCGATAGAGTCAGAGAGCGGTGCAGAGCTCTGCTCCTCAGCACAAAGCTTCTGCAGCTCCTCAGCAATGTGCCAGTGGTGCGATGCGTTGTCCGTGTCAGACTGAGACAGGTCTCGTGGTGACTCAGCGAAAAAAAAAGATAGACCCGGAGAAACTGCTGCAGTGCTGATCACAAATGAGGAGGCGAAAAAAACGGCATCACATTCAGACTGCTGGTGATTTCTCTTTTTCCTCAGCAGGAAGCACAAAGAGCAGAGCTAGTTTGAACCTTTCTGATAATATACATGCAAATTAAAGACATGATTATGTGAGGATTCTTCATTAATCTCTCTATTTTTCAGATTATGTGTATTTATATTATCCAAAATGTTTCAAGCAATGTTCGAACCAAGAGAAATGCTCAAATTTATTCAAGGTTTAATTTTGGTGGTCTATTAATTACATAAAATCTGCTTTACCAATGGCTGTTTGTATTGGAAGATTGTAAATGGTGCACATTTATTCATTACCATTTGCTGCAAAAAAGTTAATACAACTTTAATATATAACTTCATTCATGAACATGATTTTTAACTCCCATGATCCCACCCTGTTCCATGACATCATCAAACTAGGTGTTTTATTATTATTTGATTGAGATAACCCTAACCCCAAATTACTTATCCCACATTAAGGAATGCCATTTACTATGTGTTCATATCTATATCTGTTCCAAAATGCATGGTAATGGATACAATGTTACGGTCAAACTGGTTCTAGATCACCATAAGATCCATCCTCTGGGGACCATGTACATTCCATCAATAAACTAAATAGTAACAACTTACTAACCCTTTGTAAAGTATGCTAACCCTAACCCTTCTGCTATTTCTTTGTCCAACATGATTTGTCTTTAAACGTCCTAACCCACAGGTCAAAGTGGAGCAGGAAATAACTGGGCCAAGGGTCACTACACCGAGGGAGCTGAGCTGGTCGACTCCGTCCTGGACGTGGTGAGGAAGGAGTCGGAGAACTGCGACTGCCTGCAGGGCTTCCAGCTCACCCACTCCCTGGGTGGGGGTACAGGCTCGGGGATGGGCACGCTGCTCATCAGCAAGATCCGCGAGGAGTACCCCGACCGCATCATGAACACCTTCAGCGTCATGCCGTCCCCGAAGGTGTCCGACACCGTGGTGGAGCCCTACAACGCCACTCTCTCCGTCCACCAGCTCGTGGAGAACACGGATGAGACCTTCAGCATTGACAATGAGGCCCTGTACGATATTTGCTTCCGCACCCTGAAGCTGACGACACCTACCTACGGAGACCTCAACCATCTAGTGTCAGCCACCATGAGCGGCGTGACCACCTGCCTCCGCTTCCCCGGCCAACTTAACGCTGACCTCCGTAAGTTGGCTGTAAACATGGTACCCTTCCCTCGCCTGCACTTCTTCATGCCGGGCTTTGCGCCTCTCACAAGCCGGGGCAGTCAGCAGTATCGCGCCCTCTCTGTGCCGGAGCTCACGCAACAGATGTTCGACGCCAAGAACATGATGGCGGCCTGTGACCCTCGCCACGGACGCTACCTTACAGTGGCGGCCATCTTCCGCGGGCGCATGTCGATGAAGGAGGTGGACGAGCAAATGCTGAGCGTGCAAAACAAGAACAGCAGCTACTTTGTCGAGTGGATTCCGAACAACGTCAAGACCGCCGTCTGCGACATCCCGCCCCGGGGTCTCAAGATGTCCGCCACCTTCATCGGTAACAGCACCGCCATTCAGGAGCTGTTCAGGAGGATCTCCGAGCAGTTCACGGCCATGTTCCGCCGCAAGGCCTTCCTCCACTGGTACACCGGGGAGGGAATGGATGAGATGGAGTTCACCGAGGCCGAAAGCAACATGAATGACCTGGTGTCGGAGTATCAGCAGTACCAGGACGCCACTGCCGACGAGACGGGCGAATATGAAGAAGATGAAATAGAGGACGAAGAGGAAGCCCCCCACGACGTTCGCCACTGATAATCCAAAACACTGACCGGACGTTCTGAGTGAACCACTCCCTTCTAATAGTAGCCGTTGTTGGACAGAGCAGTGACATCATACGAAGCTCGCTATAGAGAGGTCGATGTTCAGAACATGATGAAATATAGCTGAAAACTATGCTGCATATAGATTATGGCTTTTACTGATGTTTAAACAAATGCAACTATATAGTTTGTGGTTTTCATGCTTTGCCTGAGTCAAAAAAAGAAGTACAGTCTTGTCCTCAATACAGTTTTGTAACATTTACTTCAACTTGCTTTCACTGTATCCAATAAAACATCCTGTCAATCGGTCATGTCATGTTTTTATTTCACATGTTAAAACAAACCGTTACCGTATTACTTTCATAGATCCTTAAATAATAACATGGATGGATCTAATTATCAAAGTATTGATAAGAGAACTTTCAAAATAGAACTGTGTTTTATTTTGAGTCAATCCCACAAAAACTGTCCTGGTGCTGTAAATACAAAAATCCTATGCTTGTAAGATTTCAGAAAATAATTCAAAAATTATCATCGATCAAGGTTATGTTTTCTTTTAGTGAGCAGGATCAAACAAAAACTACAGGCCGGATTACCATGAAACTTGGTGGAAGGATATAGTTTAAATCAGGAAAAATCCAATTAATATTGCGATTTCTGGAATTTTCCCTTTTCCCTTTCTTAAACGTTAGGACTGTTTCCCCATTTTTCGTTGATTTGAATAATTAATTGGCCTCGATGAAAAAAAAATAATCCATCATGTTGAGGGAACTGATGACACATTAGTGTGTGCAGTTTGGTGTAGATCCAAATCAGGAGCTAAATTCAAATTACTTATCTTCAAAGAAAGTATTTAAAGATTGACATATTCAGTAGGAATAAATAATATACACACTTGATATACACTTTAAAAGTAGCAAATGAACAATACATGATTGTTGTCTTCCGTTTAATCAAAGATGTGTGGTATGTACACACATATGTTTAGTGATTTGTTTTTTTCTATCGACAAAAATCCCCTTTATTTTTGCCCCTTTAAAACACTGAAATTCAATCTCTACAATGTCAGGCAATATCTGAAGTTATGCAACCAGTATAATCAGATTGGTTTGAGTTTCATAAAAATGGTGAATACCAACTTGATCTACAGCTTTATTTTTCAGATAGGAATCAGCCTGAGACACACCCCAGCAACCAGGGAGGGGTCCGGGACCAATAACAATAAATAAATCTGTAAAATCTGCTGAGAAAGCAACAGAAGACCAAACAGCTATGAATCACTGACACAAAACTATGACAGCGACAGGATGAAACTTGCTGATACTGCGCTCGGGCCTCAGACATGAACTAACACACACACACACACACCGCCATTCACACAGAAACTGTCTATTGCTCTAATCCTTGAGGGTTATACATGTGAAATATATTGAGCGTCATGCCACACCCTTGTCAGAGCTGTCAAGGCAAACACTTTCAATGTTAGACGTTATACAAAAACATCTGCGTCACAAGACTGAAGGCCAAAAAGAAAAATAGAAGAAAACTGACTTTTCAAGGAAAGTTCCCATAGGAAAGACAAGATTAGTAGAAGTAACAGAAAAATGGAGAAAGTGATTTTTTCAGCAAGGTAAAACTGGATGTTATGAGTCCAAACTTTCATGTCTGACACAGATGAACCCACCTCACTCTTATGTGTCAGGACTTATTTATATAGCTGCTAAATTGAAGAAAATAAAAAGATACACACTGCCAGAACTGGAATTTCAAAATCTAACTAAATCATACTTTTAGATAAATAAAGTTAGTAGATAAAAAGGACCCATAAGATCACAAACCACGTGCTCAGGAGCTGAATGAGAACATTAGTTGTCTAGACAGGTACACTTCATCTTTATGGTTCTCAGTGCATCCTGATTCATCACTCATTTTTCCTTATTGACTGTTAATAAGGTTTCGTAAAGGGAGTGTTGGGCCTTAGCAGAGGATTGAACTCTATTGACTGCACCTTCTAATGAAATGACACGCAATAAAAGCCGACATACACACCTTCAAGGGCAAATAAACAGGTTCAATACTATGCACTCCCTGGTATTTGAAGCTGGAGGGAGATTACGTTACCTTCACAAAAGACATGGGAAAGAAAGAACCCACAGAAGTTTGGCACAGGTACATACAAAGGAGAAATCACTTTCATTAACATTAGAAGATATTTAGTACCATTGCATTATGTAATGCAGCAGTAAAAGCTGGTGAAGCCCCAAGCCTTTTTTAAATAGCTTCAAATAAACTAAACCTCTGTCAATCTGACACCATACCTCCACCTGATGATCACATGACCTAAGTCCGAAAGCTGAGACAGGGGTGGAACAGGCCCTCACTCTTTTGTACTATTGCAGACAACATGGCAACGGTGCATTCACAAACCTGTTGTATGCCTGAAGGCAAAACTAATTAAAAGATAGGAGAAGATCGTTAGACCAGCCACCTCATGTCTAAAACCACAAATAAGAATATTTGCTTTGCTCACATAAATTATTCTCCGCTCTCATCCAGGAGGGAAACCTGCATTTCTACTTCCTTTGTTTACGTAAAGCATGAGTGAATCTGCAACAAAGAAAGCGGTTGTTGCAAAAAGGACAGAGCAGACTCCCTCCGACATTTGAACCTCACCGACCGAAGCCCTTCTTTAAATGACAGAAAACTGGACCTTTAACGCGGCCGGCTCAACAGGGACAGGTATGGTGATGAGGTATGTAACACAACAGGCCAATGGAGAGAAAGCACCTCTCTGCACCTGACTCGCAGTGAAAACAAATACAGAGCGGTGGACGACTGCAGACAGTGAACACACCAGTTTTGTCCTTCACTTGAATTTGATCAGCTGATCCCCTTTTATATATATACCATTTTTATATTCATATCATATTGTATACTAATGTGAATTTATATCTACCTCACTACATTGATATTACACCAATAAATTGTTATGTGCATGTGTGTATGTGCATATATTTTTTACTTATATTCATGTACCATACCAGCCTAGTGACTTACAAGTTTCAATATGCATATGTTTGTATATTTCATTGTCTCTTTATACATAATGCACATATATAGGTATGTTATCATCCTGTGCCCCTGCACTTCACTGAAGTACTGCAAAAACACTTTGTCTGTAGTGAGACATATATTATGTACATGTTCTTTGTATTTGTATTCAACTTTATTATTTGTTTCAATTTTGATTGCAGAGTTTATTTTATTGTACAGTTTCACATGTTCTCTTTCACCTCGCTCTGACAAGTGAATTTGCCCATCGTGGAGTCAATACAATTTGACTTGCTATTTAATTTGTTGAAAAGGTGTTTGGGAAATCAGGAACAGATGGGCAAGTTTCTTTCAATTAGATTTTATTACGTTATGATGTGCAACACTTTCAAAATGAAAACATCCTCACAATAATGCATTTTTAGTACTGTGCTGTTCTAGAGCAACATCTGCCATAT
Source organism: Pseudopleuronectes americanus (assembly GCA_038501795.1). Classification (NCBI taxonomy): domain Eukaryota; kingdom Metazoa; phylum Chordata; class Actinopteri; order Pleuronectiformes; family Pleuronectidae; genus Pseudopleuronectes; species Pseudopleuronectes americanus. The sequence goes on along the minus strand of CM076730.1, from coordinate 14,043,211 downwards.
TCATACAGTTCAATAGGAAAATATTAACTTGATCAAAAACTAATTTTAGTGCTTGGCACTTCCCACCCACAAATTATGTTTAACACACAATACAAATAAAACACTACAAAAAGTATGTCACAATACACATTTGTATAAACAAAATTAACACACTTGGATAATTTTAAAGAGTGCAACAATAAAAAGGACGATTTCTGTCGAGTAAGCTGCATAGCAATAAAAACATCCTTGTCTCGTTCTGGTGAATCAAATCATTCGAACAATCGGGCTTTGATCCGGCTGCAGATGGTGCTTTTATCAGTTTTACAATTCTCCCAGGAATTCCCAACCAGGTCTTAGTTACAGTATAACTAAGTCAAACAATCCAAAGGTCAGCAGAGCAGCTAAAGGCACGGCTACAACTAAAACATTACAAAAAAACAATCACACCACACAAAAATATACAACACTCGCAGCAGTGGGTTGCAGCAGTATACTATGTACACACGGTTTTTTATCTTATTGACTTTATCAAACATAATAAATGTATCGTAATCATTTCCCAGTCGTATATATGTTGTAGGAACATCCAGAGAGGAGAGCACGAGTTCCATCCCCAGTTTGCAGACTCTAAAGACTTTTTCTACGCCTGGGAGACGCACTGTGGCCATTTTTTATGTTCTCCACTTTTTCCAGTTTTCTCTTTAGTTGGGGGATTTAGCCAGAGATTTGCAGTTTGATGAGAAAATATGTAGTGTTGTCTGACGGGTTTAGTTTACTTTACTTTGGCCGCTCCCACCCTGAAAGCCTTGCTAGTGTAATTAAAGTAAATACAGTGATTTAATGTCTGTCATTTTGTGCCTGCGCTGACTAGTCCTAAATGTTCTGTTCCCCTACAGCTAGTCATGTAAATGCCTCTTATAACCTGTTGTTTTCTCCCAGTTCTGCTATAAACCTTACACCAACACTGTATGTATTGTGTAATTGTATGGCCATGACAGACAAGTAGTAAATAACACACCCTATGTGTTCACTAAGTGCAGTAGTGTAGAGGACATACAGTGCTGTACTTTAGGTAAAGCAGACTTCACTATTTATTAACCAGTTTAACCACAATTTAACAAGTAATTAATCTGTATTATCAGAAGTTTGTTTAATATATTTTAACAAACTGAAATAAGTTTCAGTAGATTAAGAAGTACGACATTTGCGGATCATGCTAAGCAAATGTTAGCTTTAAGCTCTTGTATTAGATTCAATATTTCTCTCCGTGACAGTGACTTTCTTATGTTGCACAACCTGTTTCTTGCTGCCTTGCAGCTTGGGTGCGGCCATAGAAACTTGGGTGTGACCAGAGAAATCCTCATTTAATCCTGTAGAGCCGAGTGAACCCATCGTAAAACTCGGAGCCCTCATCTCATAGCCCTGACCTCTGACCTCCAAGCCCTGCGCTGTGGAACCCTGTCCCACCTGAATAAATTGTCCACCTTGCTGTCCAGCGGTAGAACCGTTCTCAACCAGCATCACCTTCCTGGAGATGGTTCCCTGCGAAAAGCCTTGTGCCACCTGCCCCATGCCTCCATCTACGAGAACCATACCCTGAGAACCTTGGAGACCACCAACATGCACCTGCCCCATGCCTCCATTTACTCCTACCTGCCTGTCTACAAGGACCATACCCTGAGAACCTTGGAGACCACCAACCTGCACCTGCCCCATGCCTCCATTTACTCCTACCTGCCTGTCTACGAGGACCATACCCTGAGAACCTTGGAGACCACCAACCTGCACCAGCCCCTGCTGCTGGGCTCCCCCTGCCACAAGCATCATCTGGGGCTGGGACTCGACTACGTACATGGGCGCAGAAGTATAGTACATAGAGGGCTGCTGTATGAGCATGGTCTGACTGGGAATCATTATATTGTCCTGGACTTGCACCGTAGGAACCGGGGCTCTCTCAGTAATTCGCTCCTCCTGGAAGATCGTGGAGGATCCGGTGGCTACATTGGAGGTGTCCACAGTGTTGATATGGACACGTTCCCTGTCCCTGACTGATTCTGTGTGAGTCTGGACGTGCGTATGGGAGGAGGTGGAGGGCCTGACTGGAGACACTGGTCTTGGTAGGGAGCTGGAAACAACTGCCTTCGCCGATTGGGTCACGATGGTAGATCCTTGACAGATCTCTGCCAGGGTTTTGAATTTAGACCCAAGGTCATCGAGGAAGGCGAGATCATTATCGTTCTCGAGAAGACTGCAGCAACCTACAGAGCCCGCCAGAGAGTCCTTACCCTCATAGTCATAGACCAGCAGTCCATCCTTCTGCTGGGACTCTTGTGTGGCATGGTTTGATTTCTGCAAACAGAACCGGCATATGTGAGTTAGACTTGAATAACAAGCTTCCACCATAATGAAAAAATACATAAAATCATCCAATTTACAAATTTGACCCTATCTCAATGAATAATACAACCACTAAACGTCAATCAATTAAATGTAAATGTACTCACATTAGTAAAGTACTCTTGCAGGAAGTGTTCAGACAGAGCCATCCCATCAAAGGCCCCACCTCCGTATCCAGAGGACTCCGCCCTCATCCCTGCACCTAGATGCTGTGCCTCCGTCTGCCCGGCAATGTATTTGTAACTGTTGTACCTGTGCAATTCGTCTGTTGTCAAAGTGGATGTATTCATGCCACCGCCATATCCTGCTCTTCCACCTAGTCCTCCTCCGAATTCATTCATATTAGTCAGGTAACCGCCTGCCTCATAGTGGTTGACGTTCTTGATGTTCACGGCTCCACCGTCGACTTCGATCGGGACATGTAGAAGAGGAACCTCCTGGAAGAACGAGGTGAGATTCCATCAGAGATTCAGCGATTTTAGAAGACCAGTGCAGTGCTTGTTCTAAACCCGCTTTTTTTCCTTGACCTGTGGTAACACTGGTTGCAGTTTTATTTCTCGAACTGTAATAAACTGATCTGAAGTAATGGAGCTGCGGCAGGTTAAGACCGGCTGCTGCAATCGCTCCACAGAACACTGAAGCCGTGCCAACGCTGCTGCACAAAGCTGTTCACCTGTTTATTCTAAGATCGGTGAAGCTCGACTTCAGTACGCTGAACCCTGAACTAGAGAATGTTGTCATGAGGTCCTTCACAACACACATGCAAAGTGTGAAGCCGATAAGATAACGGCTCTTGAGATGTGAGTTGCACATACAAACATATTTCTGGAATTATTAGATAGATACATGCTTTCTGATCTAAATATCTCAAACCATTCAATAAAATACATTCGCTGCCCTGGTCAAAGTACCTTGTCTTCTCCCTGTCCCTCAGTGTGAAATGCCATCAGCTGCGGTTTGTTGTCGTATGGAAGTGGCTTGAAATCACCACTCAGTGGAGCACCTCCACACAGGCAGAACATCAGCAGAAGCGGCAACACTGAAAAAAATAAACAACACAACAGAATAAACTGTTAGGACAGTACACAGATCCCATAAAAAAAAACAAGAACAGATGCTGGAGCCATTTATATCTGGCTCACTCTTACAGCGAATCTCTCTCAGCATGCCAAGACACGTCAGGTGAAACAAACTTGTACTGGAAGACTGCGGTTTGTGATCAAAGTGCACAACCAGAAAAAAAGGAGAAAGAGGACTAGTGACGTGACTCACGCAGCAGCAGCAGCAGGCCCAGGAGCAGAAGCAGGATCCCTCCAGCTCCTAAACTGACTTCCTTCGCACGCAGCGGAGCGCACGTTTTGGTGTTCTCCTCGCACCTACACACGGTGACATCTATGATCTGAACCTCATCGCACATTTTCCCTTGCTGGTCCCTGACCTCCACGGCCACTTGGTGGACGCCTGGCCACAAGTCGGCGTTGTCTCTGAGAATTGATGTGGTAGCTGGAAAAGGATTGAGACCATATTTATATTATAGATAAGTTTGACATTCGTTACTCAGACATTACGATCGCTGGCTGGACTCCTTTCATGACAGACTGAGCTTTGCAGGAGAGGTGTGGCAGATGGTTAATATAATTGGTTTGATATGAGTGGCCTAGTTATCCATGCCAGAGCTAAATGCAGTGCACTGTGTGTGGAAAAGCCAAATGGAGTGTGGTGTATTAAAAAGTATTTCCACATAAGACATAAAAAAACTAACTGTTTTACACCGGAGTCTAGACAATTACCGGGAAGTACTGATCAACAACATAAACAATGTAAACATGTTTTTATGGAACAAATCTAAACAACTTGAAATGACCGAAATAAAAAGTAAAGACTAGAGCTGATGCAGAATTTGTTCATTAACACAAAGCCCATTTAAACAGGGATTTGCTTCCACATTAACGAGCACCAACTTCCCTCTTCACTTTCCTTACCATTAAAATGCTCCACTGTCCATTTCTCATTGTTCTTCTGCCCATTCACAGTGAACTCGAACGGCGCTGAATTGGGGAAATCGTCCTCGTCCACCGCTGTGGCGTAGATGACACTCTCCTCCAGGCACATGGTGTGAGCTTTTGTCGTCAGTTTTGGGCAGTGGTCATTGAAGTCCTCCACCTGAATGGCTATGGTTCCTGTGGCGGTTTTGGAGGGATTATCTGGAAGAAAGGGATAAGAGAAAGTGATATTAGTGATAACCTACCGATCACCATATATAGTACGTACATGTTGGAATAATGATGACATTTCTGACAGAACCAACCATCGGAAACAGCTATTATTTCAGCATAATATGTTCCATTGACCAAGAATTTGGACTCTCTGTCAGGTTGCTTATTCAGCCTGATATCTGCTGTCTTTTCATCGATGATCAACCAGTTGCCTTCATCGCGCCATTTTACATATCTGAAAGTGTACAAACACACATAAATCCAGAGACACAGAGAGAGAGACACTGTAAATGCACAACTTTCTTTCACTACTGTGAGGTTGTACTTGACGTTGGTGGCTGTCAGCAGTGTGTCACTGTCGATAGCGGCGTAGTTGGTGAGGATGTTTTTGAGGTTGAAGGAGGACTGGTCCTCAGAGATGGTCACCACTTTCACACCCGGCTGAAAACGTGGCCCTTCCTTTTGATTGAGCACATTGATCTTGACAGGGTAGGTTTTTGCGATGACGGATGAACCTGATGAACCTGATGAACCTGATGAACCTGATGAACCTGACGAATGGCCACTACCAAAATTGTACGCCGCTTTATTGGAGACGGCCACACCCAAGTTGAGGGCCTTTAGTTCCTCATAGTCCAGCGCCTGTAGAAACAAGGATAACGCACATGATCACATTAGCTTTAATAAAACAAGTTACTCGGTTGACGGAGACACGCTCATCATTATAAATGTATATAGTTATATCCCACCAAAATAAGCTCCAATTTATTTTTTGTTGGCAGGATTATGCCGAATTTTGTGTGAGCTTGCTTTAAAAAATCTGAAAAATTTAGCAGCTTCATATCGATGAGTGTGTGCAATATCATACAAATAAAATCTGGATCTGGGGGATTTAAATGTGTCTTTCTAGAGGTTTAGGCTGCTGTATAATCCCAAATAGATAGAGGAACCTGTCACTACCACCCATGTGTAGGCTTGTTTTTTATTTAAAGGGACTGTTGGACCTTGGAGGAGGTTTTCGCTCTACTGAGTGCGTTTCTAGTTTTTACCTTGTTGTTAACCATGATGACTCCCTCGTTGGTCTTGGCATCAGTAGAGATACTGAAATAGCCTCCCTCGTTCCCTGAAACGATTTCATAGACAGCCTCCCAGTTCTCAGTGTTAATCATATCCATGTCCTGGGATTGAATCCTCATCACCTCCGTGTTGATGGTGTTCTCCGACACGCTCCCTTCATACTGCAAAATAAAATCCAAATCAACCGTTACGGTCAAGCGCAGACAAGTATAAACTGAAAAAACTGATCGGAGGTGTTGAAAATATGCTGTCGCACCCACCATTTCTTTCTCCAAGGTCGGCACATTGTCATTTATGTCCAGAATTGAGATCTTAACTACTCCGCCTCCTATGTTTCCTGACCGTCCATCCATGTCTGCAACTTTGACACCCAAGCTGTAGGAATCTTGTAGCTGAAAGAAAAATCAGAGACAAAACTTGCTGATGAACCTGAAAATTCTGCTTTAATATTTGGTTAAATATTGTAACTGTGATCCAACAGGGAATTTTGTTTATGGAGGAAAAATAGATAATTTCTATTTCGTGATGTGATGCTAATTAAGTGTAATCATGCATATAAAGGTCTGATTCATCAATATAAGGGCTAATGTAAAAAACATATGTATTTATGTTGTAAAAGCCCCAATGTGAGAATCCTTCAAAGAAAGATCTGGAAAATTCAGTCAGAGAGGATGTTGAGTGGCGTTTCTAGAACGGGAAAAAATGCAAAGCTGAACAGAACAAAATAAAATGAACACAAATATCTCAGGATGAAAAAGAGGAGGAGCCATAGATGTCAGTGACATTTGAGAGCTTTTTGTGAGAGGAGCTGTCGAGGTCAGTGAATTGCCTCACCTCCCTATCCAGAGTGGTCTGTTGCACCATGATCTCTCCAGTTTGAGAGTTGATGGAGAACATCCCATCCTTGTTACTCTCCTCGTCAAGGCTGTAGAAGAGTTTTGTGTGGCTTGTGCCCGCTTTATCGCCATCAGTAGCAATCACTCTCATGACAACAGTACCTAGAGGTGAAAGAAATAATGCAGAGGATTGAGTACAGATAAAAATACCTTTGCTTTTCAGAACCATCTCACTGTGGAGCGTCTTTAAATACCTGCTGCACTGGATTCATTGACAGATCCGACCTGCTCAAGCTTAACGACTGGGGTGCAGTCATTCTCATCCTCAACAACGATAGTAATATTGATATCGATCTCAGCCTCGATACTGTTTTTGAATCTGGCCACACCTTGTAACTACAACGAAAGAAACCACAATTATTTTACCGTGTACTCACTGTACACCTTGAGCTGTAAGTGCTTTATATGATACAAACAGGATTTGTGAGAGCACTCACGTGATAGACGTCGATATCCTCTCGGTCCAGAACCTCATTGACTTTAATCAAACCAGTATTAGTGTCGACAGAAAATCTTCCGACGGGCGGTTGGTCGACACCAGCTCCTTTTAAGAAATAAAATATCGAGTGGTTGTATTCTTTATCCGAACGAATCTGAAACACAAATACAGAAACACAATGAATCAACACGATCTGGACAAAAGTTCAAAGACAGTTTATTATTAGGTTATATTTTTGATGGCGTTGGTTTGTCAGCAGGAATACACAAGAACTACTGAACTGACTTAACTGACATTTTGTAGAAGGGTGTGGGATGACCTAAAAATATCAATGATATCTTTATTTATGTAGATCTTCACGCAACATTGTAACGAAGTTCTTCATGAATATAAAAACACCCATTACATTTTGGAGCGGATCTGAAACACGGGCAGATCCAGAGACTTCAAAGATTGTGAAAGACTATTTCTTTAACAAGTCGAGATAGGGTGTTAGCCTTGGCGGAGGTATAGTCCCCAAACATCCTTTACTCTAAGTTTTTATTGTAAAATAAAATAAATTGTCTGAATGTATGCAACCTAATTTCAAATAATTTTCATTTGGACAATGAAGCATGTGAAAAAATGCTGTTTGTTTGTAGCTATCTTAAGTTTTGCAAAAGTGCGTGTTTTCGCTCGGATGAGAGCAACCACAAACAAATCATTACAATCTGTTGGCGACAAACATCCCTTAATTAAATCCATCGATCAAAGCATCAGATCCTAAAAAACCGAAGTTATATCCAGCTGAGATATAAGATCAAAACAAACAGAGGTGTGTGTGTGTGAACATCTGAACAAAGATCAGGACCTGTTCTCACACAAACTCAGGCTTTCAGAAATCAATCAATAAAATCAACGGAGTAGAAAATATCCTACACAATTACTAACATTAAACACACAACAGGTGTATGCATGAATGTTGAGTTTCAACTGTTATTATCTATTTTTGAATGATTGTAAAAGAGGAAGTTGGCTACACACTTTGGCGATATACGGCAGGCCGGTGTAGTCGTGGTTTTCTTTCAGCTTTCTGGGGGCGACGACCCATTCTCTTCTCGGTCTTTTCAACCTGGGTTCATTTCCTTCTGCTGCCCCAGGATCCAGCTGCAGGTAAACAAAGAGGGAGGAAAAGGTTTCCCTGTTATTAATGTGTAAGGACACTAATTCATGTGACACATTGTTGAGTCACAAACTTATGGCATATGTTGCCTCCGCCAAGGCATTTGTTTGCCTGTCTGGTTGTTAGCAGTGTTACACAACAAGGCCTGGAATGCTTTTGGAAGAATGTGGTGTGGGTCACAGAGGAACTTCTTCAATGTTAGTGCAGTGTCAGCAATTTTCTGTTCACAGATTCACTCTTTGGTATTTGCATTTGTATTAAGAAGGAGGAACTTAAAATCTGTATTACATTTCCCAGGATAAAAAATTGTGTGAATCTTAATGGGAAATAAATTAAATTTCTATGAGTGTGTGAAATTTAGTGCGGCTTGATTGAACTCAACTAAACTATTGGGCCTTGAGAAAGGTGTGTGCTCTACTGAGTGCCAACATACACAGATAGATAGATACACAGATAGATAGATAGATAGATAGATAGATAGATAGATAGATAGATAGATAGATAGATAGATAGATAGATAGATAGATAGATATACAGGTGGCTGGCAGACAGACAGACAGACAGACAGATACACACACAGACAGACAGACAGAAGGACGACAGACAGACAGACAGACAGACAGATACACACACAGACAGACAGACAGAAGGACGACAGACAGACAGACAGACAGACAGACAGACAGACAGACAGACAGACAGACAGACATATACACAGATACACAGACAGACTGACGGATAAAGAGAGATCTCAGGCAAACACTGGTTTTAGGTTATTTTTTTTTACTTTTTAGACAACCAACAATTATTTTACTTCCGATGAAAAAAACAACTTCTAATTAAGTGTTAAATAAATTAACAGTTGCCATTCCTCTTATTTAAATTTCATTTTCATTCTTTTCATCAATATTTAATCACCACCATATCAAATATCCATCGCAATTTTCTGGAAGCTGAAAACTTTCTCTATAACCTGAGTTCAACTATTGGACACTTCTGAGTGCTGGACTCCACCATGGCTCCGCGGCTGGAATAGTTCTTTTATTCAAGCTGTGTAAAGAGGAAATAAAGTCTGTTCGCCCCTCCACCGCACAATTGACTCCTAAACATGGAGGCTGCGCATTAACTTTCTTTTTTCTCGCTGCCCGTAAACTCGATGGTTTGGTTTCGCCTGCACGGAGACGCGCGTGAGGTCACAGGAGAGGAGCCACACCTGCTTTTCCTCTTATTCTCTAACCGATCACGAACATACGTGTAACATGTGGAGGGGTCGCGGACTCACCGTCAAGAAGAACAGCAGCAGGATCAGAACGCAGCACCTCAGCAGCGGAGCCATCGACTTGTTGGACAAATGGAGACTTGTTGAATCCGAACCCAGTCCTATTCACTGTCGGTGTGTGTGTCTCTTTCTCTCTCTCTCTCTCTCTCTTTGTGTGTGTGTGTGTGTGTGTGTGTATTGTGGGCTCAGTGCAGCCTTCGACCCGGGCGCAGTGCAGGAAGAGGTGTAACAGAGGAGGCGGCTCCTCCCTGGGTTTGATTGCTCACAGGCTCCTGCTGATAACAGGAGGAGGAGAAGGGAGGAGGAGGTAAAGGAGGGAGGTGGTTGTTGTGTCCACTTTGTGCATAGTTGTAATGTTTGTGTGTGTGTGTGTGTGCAGTCTATTGTCTACAGCCCGGGAGAAAGAAAGGGAGACTAAACTGAAGAGGAAATCCAGCCGGCATGCTTTTTTAAATTACTGTCAAATATTATGATTCTGTTATTATGAATTATTTTTGATAAAAATCTATCTATCTATCTATCTATCTATCTATCTATCTATCTATCTATCTATCTATCTATCTATCTATCTATCTATCTATCTATCTATCTATCTATCTATCTATCTATCTATCTGTCTATCTATCTTAACACTAAGTATATGGTTTTATACTATATACAGTATGGATTATATAGTTTTACATGTTGTTAAGTATACTATGGTGACATTATACCTATATATATATATTATATATATATATATATAATATATATATATATATATACGTATATAAGCAAAGAACTTAGATTAAATCAAGAAAGGTTTTTCTGACAGGAAGTACATTCTGAAGTACTCCTGACAGTATAAATAAAGTATTTGAAAAAAAATGTAATAAAGGTGTTATAAACATTGATTAAACCTTTTAGTTCCCAAAACAAGAAGATATTATTTAGATTTTTGATACATGAGATTTAATCTACCATGTATGATTGTAATGTTCAGTCCCTTGCATCGGAGCCCCTCTGTGAAGCAGCTCTCTCACTCGTTTGCAAAACTTCTCCTTCACCTGTGAAATTCCCAAAGTACACCTCAGTTTCTGTGTTCGCCACTTTGATACATTCAGCTGCACACTGGACTGGAGTGGGTGCATACACACACAGTGTGTGAGGATATTTTGGAAAGGGAGGACATGTTGGCCAGTTCTCACTTTTTTTCAAAGGGCTGTTTGAGGGTCGGACCAGGATCAGAATTAGGTTTGGGTTATGTGAACGTGTGATTAGGGTCTTGAAGGTTAAGACTTAGGTTAGGAATGGTTAGGGTTAGACATTAAGTTGTGACAGTTAAGGTTACAGTGAGTGGCTATATGGAATGCACTGTGTGTGTGTGTGTGTCTGTGTCTGTGTTGCATACAGGCGATTCTGAGTTAATTTTAGAGATACACAGAAGGAAATAAACAGGATGAGATAAAGTTGCATGTTTGGCAACACAGGCCTGGAGTGTGTGTGTGTATAACTGTGTGTGTGTATAACTCTGTGTGTGTGCACAACTTTATTTTACAGAAACACACAAAAACGAGGTTAAAGAAAAAGAAGAAAAAGAAGCCCGGGCAACATCCACGAAACTTTCACTCCCCTGGCCAAAGGTGTGTCGGAGCTGAAACCCGTTAACAGCTCAATCCGACATGATTGGGTAATTTGTTTTTACAGAGGAATTATGTGTACGCCTCAATTTTTACTACACATGTGGCACATGGTAGAATAGCTGCTTTTGTTCAGCGGTGAGTAAGTGGCTTTCTGAGTAAGGTGGCTGGGCGGTTTCGATTGAGACCTTATCATGCCCGACGAATGATATCAATCGACATGTGTGTAAAAGAGACCGACAGAAATAAATAAATGATTCCACTTATATCTGTGGTCACATCTGTGCAGTGAGTTTGGCGTATTGATGAAAAGGCTCCAAAAAGCTTCAGAAGTTTATTCTGAAATGCAGCAGATTGAGATTGGTATGAAATTGGACTGAGGCCCCGCCGTCATGTTGGAGGATATGAAAAGGCACGAATTGCTTAACACGTATCTGCTACTGCATATGTAAAGTACATTTCTAAAGCTTATTTGACCCATTCAATATTAGTATTAGTCCATATCATCATTAAGTACACACCAATAATAACTAGTTGCTGCTGACAGTAAAACTTGTCTCACCGAAAAAACAAACCCTGATACATGTTGTGAGTGCCCCACCCTTCCTCTCATCTGGCACCCATCCAAAGGGAGTGGAGCAAGTTGGGTGGAGGAGCCGCTTCAGGTGCAATCGGAAAACTTTCCCGCCTGAGGGATCTGTGCCATCTTTTAAACCCTTTTCAAATGTGTCACCTGGAAACATCTGTTATTCTAAGTCACATCTGGTTCGGAACGCCCCTCGTTGATGTTGTCATGTAGACGGTTTGTTCCGTATCAGATTTCCTAACATCGAGTTGACACACCTGCAATTCCTTGGACGCCCGGACAATGAAAACACGTTAGAGACGAACCGATGAAGTCACACTACGAAGACGTCAAAGACTGGAAGAGAAATGAATCATCTTTGATCTACTTCAGAACTCCACTATTCAGCAGAAATACATTATTATAAAACATTTCTGATGTGACTATAGTTTCCCCACAGTGTGAGTGAAGGAGGGAGAGGTCAAGTATAGTGTGATCATTATAATACCTCAGAACATAATGGGTTTATCCATTCGAACGTGTACTTATACTGTGTACTCTGTACACACAGAGCGGACTGAGGGCAATAGGCCGACTTTCTTTCTAGCTCGGGAGGTTATTCTGCTGAGTCTGTCTTGCATTAAGTGTCGGGACTGCTTTCCCCTTTCATCACGTCCACGCCCAAGACTCAAACATCAACTCCGTCTTCCTGACATTTTTCTCACCTTTCCTGTTGCAGGCTCACTTCCCAATCGCACCACTGAACAACAAGGCCTGCTCCCTCCATTACACAAGACCCCCCCCCTTTTAAAGGACACACGGCCGCAGTGACATTGGCTCTGGCCACATTTATCAGCAGTTTATAAAGAGATAGTGAGCTCTGTCCTGTTGGAGAGGAGCCTCCCCCACTCCGGGCTTCGCAAAGCTCACATTCCTGTGGCGTTAACCGAGTTCTCTTCCTCCTAAACGCCTGAGAGGAGAGAGGAGGGGCCTGCTGGGGTCAAGCTCTGTGTAGACCTGGACCAGGGTTCTCGGACCAGATAGTCTGGAAAAACAGGCAGACCGACAAGCAAATAACCAGAGGGGGGGAACTGACAGATTCCTGCTCATGAGGCCGAGCCCCACATTTGAAGAGCACCTGCTCGAACCCTAACAGAACGATGGTCGCCTGCACACTGAAGACTTCTCCCTCGCACTTTCCACGGGCATCTGCATCTCATATGGTGCAGCTATAACTCACCCATGGGAGATTTCATGGTGTCTGGTTTTGGTTCTGGAAGCTCCTGCAACAGTCTCAAATTGATCACAGTCAGTTGAGTGTTGCAGAAGAGTTGGACTATGTTTCCCCCTGCTGGCAGGAAACACACCCACACACATCCACACACACACACACACACACACACACACACACACCTACACACTTGTACACTCACAGGGGTTGGACGTGTTCAGTATCAGCACAACAAGCAGCCACTGACAGTGCGTACAGCCCAAAGGTGGAGTAGCTGTGGCTCTTCCAGAGTCTGGGTGGGGCAGCCGAGGTGTGTCCCTGCGTTGAGTCACCGAGCCAGCAACAGCCTGTGCGTATACTCACACAGACACACAAGGTGCACGCACAGGAGCTTTCACTTATTGGGGTTTTCTGCGGCCAAACCAACACACCACCCGTCTCCTTCCTTCTGTCTGCCCGAGTCCGGCTTCCTGCTCCGGACATTACACCGTCGGAAGAACCGGAGGGGAATTGAACAAATGGCTAAAGTTCTATTATTCACCTTGTGCGTAACGCTGGTGAGTACTTTAACTTTCTTTTATTGGGACGAATGTAACAGTGTTGTGTGTGTTTTTTTTTAATATAAACTGTACAAAGACAAACAGTGTGTCCACTTGGCGGTTGAACGGACACTTTGAGTTGATACAAAGTAAGTTTGAAACGCGGACGTGAAAGTAACTGAAAACCGCCTGTTCTCCAGATCCTTCCCCGGGTGGAGTCGTGTTTCATCCCGAAGTACATCCAAGTGGAAGTGCCGCAAGATATTCCGCGTGAATATGAAATCACCAGAGGTACTTTTAATGATTATTGGTTTCCGGTCAGTTGGATTCGCTGCACCGATTTATTGTTTCCGTTATTTGTTTGTTTTGCTTATTGTTTCTTTCCCCGGTGTTTTACAGTCGACGTCTCAGACTGCGACAGAAGCACCGTGCAGATCACCGTGACGGACCCGAGTTTCACGGTGACGTCGAGCGGGGCGATCGTGGCTTCCACGGCCGTGTACGTGGGGGGGAGCGGGCGGACATTTTCTGTGCGGGCCGGGCCGGGAAGTGAGATGGAAGTTCACCTTGTAGCCAGGACTTCAGCATGGAGACAGGTATGGCCCGCGCAGGGAGATTAACCTGTCTATTGAACCTGCTTTATATGGACCCCAGCAGTAATGGACTCCTGTTTGTTAACTTCCTCTCTTTTCTTTGCATTCTTCTTTTCACAGTCGCCCAAGAAAAGCCAAGACTTCCTGAAACGCTCCAAGAGACGGTGGGGTCCCGCCCCCTTCAATATATTAGAGAATGACAAGGGGCCCTTTCCCAAAGACATAGATGTGGTAATATTCCTGTTTACAACACAACTTCACACTATATGTCTGTACTCGCACACAATCCACATATTCCCACTTTTGCTTTTGCTTTTACAAAGTTCTTTTACTTTACTTTCTCACAAATCTCCTGTGTGGTGGTTTATTTGTCAGCCAGATTACGCGAAAAACTACCCAACAGATTCCCACCGAAATTTGTTTAATTACGGAAGCAGATTTAGGTATTGAATATACTTATTGTTATTGTAATCCGTTTTATGATAAATTCCTTAAACACTCCAAGAGAAGGTGGAGTCCCCAAACTGTCAACATAATCGAGAATGACCCGGGGGCCTTATCTGACAGACGTGAAGAAGGTGATGTTCCTGTTGACAACCGAAGTGTTTCTGCTTCACACCGCAGGACTCCTGGATCGTTGCTCTTTTACTTTTGCTGCACTTTACCTTCTCACAAATCCGCCCCCCCCGATTGTCTGACTCCCACACCTTGCAATTACATGACTTTCTGCAGACTGTATGAAGTGCTTACAGTGTTTGGTTGTTTGTTTGTTTATTTGTCAGCAGAATTACGCAAAACCTGCCCAACCGATTTCCACCTAACTTAGTGCAGGAACGGGCCCGAGCACAGGGAGAATGCATTACATTGTAGTGCAGATACGAATCATGGAGCGTATCTTGGAAAAAACTAAAGTTTTACAATAAATAAATTCACTTTTCTTTCTGCTATAAATGGTATATGGACTGTATTTATATAGTGCTTAACAGTACAAGTCTTATTCATCCATTCACACACAAATTCATACAGCTCTTTCTCTATGACACCATTCCTGCACTGTCAGGGGTAATTTAGTGTTCCATGTCTTGCTGGAAGATCCAGGGATCAAACCACTGTTCAGTGGACACTCCTCTCTACCTCCTGAGCCGGAGCAAAAGGAAACAAATGTGTTGGATTGTTGGTGAAAGAATGCCCCAGTTTAAATTATATATCTTTCCACATGTTCCTTCATTACTTTCCGTTTTACCATTTACTATGATGGGTGGTTTATAAATAGCTGAATGCTGGTTTGTTGTTTACTGGAACGTGACTGGATTGATGTGGTTTCTGTTGCAGGTTGCGTCCGATTCTGCAGCCATCCAACCTGTGTACTACACCATCGAAGGACACGGTGTCAATTTGAACCCAGTCGGCGTGTTCACCCTTGACAGAGACAGTGGGATGTTGAGGATGCACAAACCAGTTGATCGTGAGATGTTCCCAGACTTTACAGTGAGTCAGAGATATTCTAATTATCAGTCATTGTTTGGTCCGTAAAATGTCTAAATATCCATGATTACAATCTAAACCTTAAGGAGGTGTCATGGTCCAAATATCTGTTTACATTTATTTTCAGGTGGGTATATAGTTAAGTTTGTCACTATTGTCTTCGATAAGGAAAATAGTGATTAATCTCCTACGAGATGAGTAATTAGAGTTTAGACAACTTAATGTTTATTACTGTATGTTGATTCATCCCTCATGTGGCCCTCATTGAAAATACATGAAACCATGTGACATTCTTTGCGTGTCCCTATTTCTGAACTTAAATCTTTTATGTATTTTTCTTCACAGTTGAGGACCAGAGTTTTCAGCAAAACGACATATGAGGAGACAGACCTTTTCTTCGACATCAAAGTAATTGTGGACGATCAGAATGACAACGCTCCGCAATTTATTTCCCCCCTGCAGTTCACTGTGCTCGAGCGAAGCAAAGCAGGTGAGGCCCATGGAATGTGCACCAGTTGTTCTGATGCGTGGAAGACCTCAGTGTGGAGGACGATAAACTAGATGACTATGTTTTAACTCACAGGGACAGTGGTGGGGAAGGTGAATGCTTCAGACAATGACGAACCAGGCACCCTCCATGTAAAGATCAAGTATTCTCTCAAGAGTGGATTAGACCTGTTCGCCATTCACCCGGTTACCGGTGTCATCACCACAGTAACCAACACCCTGGATAGAGAGGTGAGCTTTTAATAATTTACACAGGAAGTCAACACAGAAATGAGATGCTTTGGACTGCTCTCTTGCATTCCTTTAGCACGTCATTTATCTTTCCTTCATATCAAATTGTCACCTTCCTCTTCAGGTAAAAGACAAGCATTTGGTGACAGTGGAAATCAGAGATTTGATGGGTGCAGTCACTGGACTGTTCAGTACGGCAACAGCAACAATTACTGTGGGGGATATCAACGACCACCCGCCGACCTTCACAAAAGCATCTGTAAGTGCTTCTCTTGAACAGGCGTGCCTTGACATCACATGTTTTGTGACGGCCGAATGAAACACACCAGGTGTTTTTAACTTGTTATTGCTAAAAGATTGTTTATCTGATTTAAGAATCATGGATTTTTCTCTCTCTCCATAGTACACAGGCAATGTCGAAGAAAATAAACAAGATAAATTGCTCTTAAAAATTCCCGTCGAGGACAAGGATCAAGTGAACACGCCGAACTGGATTTCAAAATTCGTCATCACTAAAGGAAATGAAAATGGCAACTTCAGGATCGACAGGGACCCCAAGACAAACGAAGGTCTTCTGTACGTCATTAAGGTGAGATTGTGTATTAGGATTTTTACAATGAGGATGATTACCATGATAAAATGACCATGAGACACACGTGAAACAGAAACTTCCAGGGGTTGTGACATTCAGTCCTGCGGTGAATCACATCTTATAGCCATGACAACACATTTGTCTTTATAAAACACCCCTTCCGATCATTTTCCAGCCTTTGAACCATGAGAAAACCCCCAAACTAAAGCTGGAGATCCAGGCACGTAACAAAGCTAACCTGAGCGACTCCACGTTAAAGTGGAATTCCATCCCCGTGGACCTCACTGTCGGGGACATCGACGAGGGCCCAGAATTCTCAGCTCCCACCATCACCTTCAACGTCAAAGAGAACACGCCAAACGGCACGTTGATAGGAAGCTACACGGCCGTGGATCCCGAGACCAAAAGCAGCAACGGCATCAAGTAAGTTACAGTGGATAAATCGACCTCCCTGTGGTGCAACTGATAACACACAACTGGAGCTGGTCCTCAGAACCACAACTATGTTACCCCTCTGAAACACTGGAGGGCAGACTCTGACCTGGAGAATGTGCTGTTTTTTCCACTGTTGTCTCTCAGGTACTACAAGGTCTCAGACCCAGCCCTCTGGATCAGTGTGGATAGAAATACAGGAGAGCTGAAGGTTGCAAACACGATCGACAGAGAGTCCCACTTTGTCCAAGATGGAGTTTACAACATCACCGTGAAGGCTATTGATGCTAGTAAGTGGCTTGTTACATGCTGTACACTTGGGAGTCCATACAGGAGATATCATGAGCGGAAATATATCTCAAGTACATCCGTCCTGAATGGATAAAGACATAACAGCCTTCAACACTGTGTTGTTACCTATATTTAATATCAAATCATGTTGGTTTGACAGTCATCCAATCATATTGTCACTCAAAATGTTTGTCACATCTTTTGATGGGATGGTTTGATCCGCCGAAGGAGCTTAAGATCCCCAGCCCCACCCTCACCAGTATCTGTCTGAACAAACTGCCGAGGCTTTGTCTCACCTGTAGACTGCAGGTGGTGAGACCGGTGATTTACGGTGACTCACAGATATCCGGTTTGATGTGGAGTCTGGGCTCTTGTCCCAGATACAGACTTTGGATATTTCAGACACCTGACAGTAATACACAGGCAATGCCAGAATGTAACCAACTTAGGTTTATCCTGTTTTCCCCCAGCACAGACTTGTCCACATTTGTCCTGAGTGAATACTAATGTAATACCGATGAATTTCAGGCCCCAAAACAGCCACAGGAACAGTCATCATCGTGGTGGAGGACGTCAACGACAACAGGCCAACAGTCCCCGAGTTCCCTGAGCTGATCATGTGCGAGAAGCCAGGCGAGCTGGGCTCGGTCGTGTTTGTGGCTGAAGACAAAGACAAAGCTCCCCTGTCTTCCCCTTTCACCTTTAATATGCCCACTGACAGCGACGGCCAATGGTCAGTGGAGAGATTTAATGGTAGGTGGACGTATGTTTTGGCCCATCTATAATCTGTTTGATGGACAAACTGTTTAATAGGACAGTTTGAATTATTTTAAATGAAACATCTGCAAAATATTTACTGTCTTCTCTCAAATCAAAATAAACCAGAAAGTTGAAGAAATTCATCCAAGTGAAGGAGCCGTAAGCAGCTTATTTAGAAGCTGAGTGTTCAGAGCTCAACTGATAAAGAATATGTGAGGCTAATAGGAACAACAAAGCAGCAAATGGTCAAGTAAAAGCCCTGTATCCTAGTAACACATGCATGATGTAGGCCTTTATTTCTTTTGTAAGATCTGATATTCTCCAGCTGTTGAGCGGAAAAAATAACAAGTCTTTCAACACATGTCCTCCACAGACACAGCAGCGACGTTGAAGCACAACAAAGAACTTCCAACTGGGATGCACAATGTTCCAGTGGACATTGCCGATCTGCAGGGCTTTGGAAAAACACAGATGGTGCCAGTCAGGATCTGCGAGTGCAGGAACGGAGTCTGCTTGGACCAGGAGAGATCCACATCATTGGGGAGCATGGGTATTCTGGCTATGCTGTTACCTCTGGCCCTCCTCCTACTGCTCTGTGAGTACCCTGCTGCCACGCTCCCGCCAGCAGAACTGTTCGGGGGTGCCCTGTGCCGATAATGAAACCGGAGCTTTGGGCTCATGCATGAGTAAAAGTGCAGGGAGGGTGACAGAAAGTTTAGGATTCAGTTGCTGCTGAATTATGCATATTGCACATCATGCACTACAACACCATTATGCTCACTCTTGTGATGCCTTCCACACATTTTCAAAGAGAAAAAAGTTCACTTCATGAGCACTAATTTCAAACTTTCTTACTCGTCCTAACAGTTTTGCTCCTCGGCTTCTTCTGTATGACGCAGAGAGAGAAGTTGAAGCTTGATGATATAGGAGACAGCGGTGGAATCATCCTCAAATCAAACACTGAGGGCCGAGGGGATGAAGTGGTAAGAACGGAGTAATGAAAAATGGTCAAGAATCCTTTACTTTAATCTTAAAGGATACATGGGATTGTCTAGTGTTATTCAGGTTTTCCTTCATGATAACAGATCACAACAGAGTGGGCCAGCCGGCCAATCAGAGCAGGCTGAGCCCTACTGGTAGAGACAGGATCTGAAACCAAGTGTTTCAGACAGTGGACCCTGATTATGAGAGTAGTTCCCCTTTGTATTATCTATGAAATTGATTTTGTTTGTTTTTGTGTGTTTCCACAGGATGTCAGTCTCCTCCCTGTCTCCACCTATATGGGCGAGGAAGTTACAAAGGGCTCAGTTAAGGGTGTGACGAGTGCAGGGTACCCGGGATTAAACAGCATGAGCACAGTCGGGGTTCATAGCAATACCGACAACTGGATGTACAAGTCTGGTGCTGACTTGCAGTACACAAACCAGTTCGAGGGCCAGTACACCGGCAACTATGAAGGCCAGCTGGTTGGAAGTGGCGTGAACTTCGACAACGGACATCTTCAGCAGGGATCATCTTTTCTCCACAACTGGGAAGCAAACGGCATCTATCTACGCGAAGTAAGGTTGTTTTACTCTTTAATACTTCTTTGTATTTTTAATATTAATAGTGCAAAAATTAAAATAAATAAATATGTATATATATATGAAGTTTTTTTAACTCAAACAGTGATGGAAAAGAGGCAGAATTGAATTAACTCAGATTCGTGCACCTCAGAGGTTTAATAACTTCTTTGTTATCTGTAAGAGCTGAGGTGACTCTCATGTGTAATGTATTCTTGTTCTCTCGGGCTGTGATAGCCTCCTCTGTAAACTTTAATAATTCTCAACTTCTCTGGGCGAAATGGCGTTTCTCTCTATTTTGCTGGTGAACTGTTTGTTTGCTCTGTAATATCTGAGTGCCAGTCATATCCTGAGCAGCCTGGCAATATCACAGGGTGTAGTATCTCCCCTCCATCGCACCAGGGTGAGAACACGCAGAGTAATAACATGCTCCCTCTTGTCTGTCAGAAACTGCACTACCTTGGAGCGGAGGAGGATGGACGCTACGCTGAGGACACCGGCCACGCCTACGGTTTCGAGGGCGTGGGCTCGGCAGCCGGCTCCGTGGGCTGCTGCAGCGACTTCGGCGACGGCGATAACCTCGACTTCCTAAACACGCTCGGACCGAAGTTCAAAACTCTCGCAGACGCCTGTCAAAAGACATGAACGATGGAGCTGAGATAATGGTGTCTACTTTTCACCGTGCAGCAAGTAGAGCGAGGCCCTGGGATCTGAGTGCTCGATAACGCCCCTGAACATGAATGGAAAAAAAAATGAACAAGCCGGCTGCTCTGCCTTTGCTTATTGTTTTGTTAGCTTTTTCTTAGCTGTTATTTTGGTAAGAGTCTTTTGCACTGAGAACTATGATGTACATAATCTGTATGTACTGTATTAACATGTCGCTTGGCTTCACAGGTCATGAAGTTTGTTGTTGATATACATGCAGTGAAGGGCTGTTGGGGTTTTATAATTAATTCATAACAAATGTGGTTTTTATTCGTTATTGCTGTTGATGGTTAATGATACAGTCTTGCATTTGTGTCGCTGCTTGTTTGCAAAATTGGATAGTTTTGATATATTTTTTAATAAATAACTAAATGACATAAGGAATGCACTTTTTAATACATAAGGTGGAAAAAAAAATGTCTAATTTACATTCCTCTCATATTTATAATTGACCCATAATTAATGTTGACTGACTTTCAATGTTCTTTTGAGAGAGTACATATCTGGCGCCTCCGTCATCCTCCGTGGTGGTGAACAGGGCGTAGGTTCAGGCTCGGCTGTGCCTGAGGTTATTGCAACATTCTGGCAGTAATCCCACAAAAGTCAGCACAAGGGCGTGAGAGGGTGGAGTGAGGCGTCAACGACACCGCGGTGCATTGCAACACGCTGTGTACAAGACGGAAAGAAAGTGAACCAGTTCAGACAAAGGTTCTCACAATCTGATAAGAGGGATTTGACTTTCCCCTACGCTAATATGTCTGCGTGTGTATGTGTGTATCTGTGTGTGTATGTGTGTCTGTGTGCATTCAGCTGTTAAATCTGTAATCATGTATTGCCATTAAAGAATGTGTCACCTTGTGAAGTTTTTACAGAATCTTATTTAGGGGTATGCAAGCTTAATTTACAGGGAAATCTAATTTCAAATAAGATTTCTCCAATTTTAAAAAGTTAACCTGTTACTTAGCCACTGAACATTCACTGAGTGGTTTTCTCACGGCTCTAAAACACATGTTTTCTTCTATTAGACAAAGCATCATCGTGTTGTGTCTGTAGAGCTGCACCTTAGAACAGAAGTGGTTGTGCGCTGTGCTCGGCCTCTGTGTGTACTCTGGGTGAATGATTTACAAGGTGTGGCCGTCTGAGCTCGCATGTTACAAAGGGCACAGTGCTGCACCTAATGCCAACCTCCTCACTGCGTAGCTAATATTTACCTCTGGCATTCTGGGGAAAGTTGCTGCTCTCATTCTCTCAAAACTTTGTGCAGGGTTGCGGTATGAGTCAGGAATCCGGTGCACGTCCGCATCGGAGGCCAGGAACTTTATTTTTTCTTCTCAGAGATTAATTCATGGTTCTTGATTTCAGAAATCTGGCATGTTTAGGGGACTGGTCTTTATGAGTGTGTGCATCTTTTTAGGGCAGTGTTGGGCCTTGGTGGCAGTTTACACTCTGATCTAGAAAAAATATATTTACATTTTCAATATGGTGGAATTCTGTAGAGAACAAACATAGCTCCAATATGCACAGACCTTCATAAATAACTAATACAGTGTAACAAATGTATTGAAATCCTCCATGAGTTATTATTATTTATAACTTATTACACTTAGTCAGATTATCGATTATTAATTCATAGAATTTTTTGAAACGTGAACTAGCTTTGGAGCAAGTAAACAATTCCCCACTTTTTTTTCCTGACATGCAAATCATGCATCAGTTTGATGAATTATGAATCCGAAGCTGGAAAATATAATTACAGGGTCTAGAAGGGACCATCTGTCATGTGATCGTGGTGACGAGTATCAAAGATGACGGCAGAGAGCAGAAGAAAAAAAGAAAAAAGGGGGAAATTAAATTTGGGAATGAAACCGGTCCCTCGCTATGATGAAACACTGGAATCTTGTTAAAACTACAACAATATTATGTGCAAGGATTACAATGATACTGTCATGAGTATGGGGGGGGGGACGGGGGGGGACGGGGGGGGACGGGGACGGGGACGGGGACGACAAGATGTGCACATCAAGGGGTGTTCTTTTTTTTTGCTCAAAATCCCACTGGGGCCAATTAGGAGAATCTTGAAAAGTCACATAACTAAGAGTAATGGAAATAAGCAGTTAACCCAAATATCTAAAGAAGGCAGTCGGAAACAAAAACAGCCGCCTTATTAATAATATCATGAATTCATATTCTCTTTCTTTTTCCTTTTTAATTATGAGTCGGGACAAAAATTAAAGCTTCCATGTCTAACTGCTAATCTAGACATCTGAAATAAAGAAGCTGCAATAACTCGAACGCCCCCGGCCTTTTTTTATAAACACTCCTGAATGTCTAACCAAGAGCCAGACATACAATGTGGTCCAGACCCTGAAGGAGGTCTTGACCTGAGCTGTGCTGTGACGTTTCGGACCAAGGAGCTGGTCTGGTTCACGACTCAGCATCGACACCTCAGCCCACATTCCTCTCGAACAGCAAGAACCGCTTGACGCACAGTTTATTTACAGGAACTTACCGGTCGCTGAGTGTGAAATGTGTCAAGTAAGTTCAAACTGAGAGGCCTCGGGGTGGAGGGAGTTTGACGCGGTGGCAGCAGCAGATCGAGCATGATGAAACACCTCATTCGGGACTCCCACCTTCGCCAAACTGAATTTATGTTTTCACACAGCTCCACGTCTATAAACACAGTCACAAGAAAAACCTTTTAGAGAAGTCTCACCGCACACAGCAGCCCCCGCTCAGCTGTCCTAACATATGGCATGTGCGTCCTGGGAGCAGCACGACAAGAAGTACCTCAGCAGCGATTAAAAAAACGACAAACAAACCCGAATTGCAGATCGTTCCTTTGGGGATCATCAAGTGCATCCCCATGTGAAAGCAATGGGCGGCGATAAGCCACATAATTCAATAGACCACTTAGTTTGTCCACCCTTATCAGAGCTGCTTGAGCCATCACTCGCAGTCACTTCTGTAAAGATGCAATTAATTCTAAGGCAGAAGTGTGAAATTAATTTATTGCTTGTAATTAGTTTTCGGCATTCTGTGAAAACAATCTCTCCAGATAGGGCGGTTTCACCCTCCACCAGAGTGTCTGAGGACTCTTGGCTGCATCTCAGTTCAACATACGAGTCGGAGCCTTCAGCTGCCAGGGAATGTGGCGTGCACAAACTTCTTCTTAACCCCCTGTTGACACGGCCTCGGGATTTAGAGTTTTGAGGGGCACGTGCGAGATGGTGTTTCAGTTGCAATCAACGCACATGACAAAGTGATTTCTCCATGTGGTGTCTTGGGAGAGAGCACGAACCAGGTCATGTATATGTGGAGTTTAGCTTTGTGAATAATTGAATCAGTGGCAGTGCGTGTTAGGAGGACGCAACAGGCCTCATCGGAGTCCTTGTGATGCATTTGTGAAAAAAAGAAAGCGCGGCGACGCATTGTGTCAAATGATTCACGTGTCACTAATCACGCACGCTTCATTAACACTCCTACTCGTTGGAGGGGGCTCCTCTGCAAGCAAGCTGTTGTTCCGCTCAGCGCCACTAGGTGTCACACTTACCTCTCAAGTGAGAGTGTACACAGCCCTCATGATGATGCTATGGCTGAGGTAAGTGTGTGTGACTGTTCATGTGGGGGGTGTATTTATAGAAGATGGCTAATTTCAGGCAAGACACTCTCGCTGTCTGTCACACGTACAACACAACACCTGAAATCACTTGAATTAAGCTGTGAAGCCGCGGCGGCGCAGTTAAAGTGGAGTGATGTGACGAGCTGTGACAGGAGCCTCGCCGTGCCTCCATGTGGCATCTGGTGATGAGAACAGACATCACATGATCTCCGTCCCCTTCACTGATATCTGGTGTAAGTTATCTAACGAGATCAGGCTCAGCCATCGCTCCCTACGACTGTTAAGTCCTTACCTCTCTCTGCACAGTAATAATAGATTATTCAAAAGGCACACTTTGAATAATGAGAATATTTACCCAGCTGGCTTTTACACCTCCTCGCTATATGATAACACCTCAAAGAGGAATTACCTGACGCCTTTGTCTTTCAAAGCAGCAGCGTTTCACTAAGGTTCATTGGAAACGTAGGTAACAATCAGCAGGATTTAGTTTCAAAGCTTATTAGCACGAATGTTATGTGGCATCTCTGGTAACAACACCACCTAATACTAAAGATAGATTCTAATTAATGGGAGACTAAAACGTGTGGCTGATTTTTTTTAACAGAATTCATATGTTATATTTGTTTCTGCTGTCATCACACCGCCCACTCCCAAAGAGCAGTTTGGCAGAGTGTACTGTACCTTTAAGATCCTCATAACTATGCAGGAGCTTAAATGACTTGTTACCTCGATCACTCGAGTTATTGTGTTTCTCTCCCGAGTCGACGTCCATACGACTCGCACACGTCTGAAATGTGCGGCGTGCATGTTAATTAGATCAATCTGTTTGGTGGAGGAGAAGCCTCGATGAGACATCTGCGTCTTAATTAGAAAGAAAGGCTTCAAGTGAAACAGGCAGTAAACAGTCTAAAAGAATACGTGGTAGATTCATTAATTCAATTAAAAATCCACAGATAATAACTTGAGTAAATCTACATACAATACAGTAGTCAGCAGTTGTCGGTTTTCCCACATTGTCACACAATCATTGTCTCACAGATCATAGATACCACTATGTCTCCAAAAAAAGCTGACTCTCTTGAACATAGCCTGAAAAAAAGATGCCATTGTTCTCCCTGGATTCAAATGTGGATGTTGGAGAACTGAAGTGAATCAAGGTAAAAGCATATTACTTTTTTCCATTTAGATTAAGAAAAATAAATAATAATCTGCTTGTAGGAAAGTAAAAAAACATTGAAATGAAAGTTTGACTTTACTTCTATTTTTACCCTGGACACAGGCATAGCCGGGAGCAGGGTCATGTTTTTGTCCTTGAGTGTGTGTGTGTGTATGTGTGTGTATATACAAAATAACTCAAACAGACATTGACAGATATTCAACTAACTTAGTGGGAGTATTACTTGGGAGAGTGTCTCCAGATGATACGCTATTGGAGCTAGTCGGTCAAAGGTCAAGGTCAACCAAAGCAGGGTCTAAACACTGTATTTAACAAGATATCCACAAATATAACGGAGAAAGCTTATATCGATCCGACACTTATTCTGAATCATATTAAATGATGTGGTAAATTATGTCATGAAGGAACAAAGAGGTCAAAAAGGTATATCTTTGCATCGCACAGAACTATTGACATGACCTAAAACTGAATATAGATGGAAAAATAATTTGATTTCACTTTGAAATCATAAAATTATGTAATTTAGTGTTGTGATGCATGAACATTTGCAACCAATAACATAAGAGACACAATCTACAGCTTATTTAGATCTACAAGACATCAGGATGACGTCATCTTTAACACCGTCAAGGAGGTGTTGTTGTCGTCTGTCTTTGTTTGTCTGTCTTTCTGTCAGTTAGGACAAAAGCTACTGGTTACCACAGCAACTTGTGGGAGAATGTGGTAAGAGGCAGGAGCGAGCTCTGCCGATTCCAGGAATTTGTTCACCTCCTTCAACATTGTGAGATATTTTGTGTTTTTCATGGATCTTGATGGAATGTGAAGTGTTGGGCCTTGGGCGGATTGGAGAATACACAGCGTGCAGGCAGGGCACACAGGTCGCTACTCTGAAGCTTTTCATTCGAACAATTAACTGTCCACCGCAGTAAGAGCCTCACACTCATCCCCTGTATCGACTGACCATGTAGACGACTGGACTGAGGTTGACCACGACCGAGGCCATCCGTCTCTGCAGTCCCACCTCAAAGGCTCTGCAGCTGGAGATATGTGCTTGTGTTTGTCTCGGCTGAACACAAGTGCTGAAGTGCAGTAAACTCGAAGTCTTGCTGCCACAGCAGACTTAGCACTAGCACAAAAAAACCACCCAGTACGGTGGCTCCTGTTCATTACTGTTCATCATGTGCTGCTCAGCCCAGGCTCACGCAACACATCACACTCCGGCTGAAGTGCTGTGGCTTGGAACAATGTTCTGAGAGAAACTCGCAGCTTGTCTCAAATCTTGCTGGAGTGAGGCTGAAGTCGCTGCTGCAAACCCAACAGCCTTACAAAGCACGGCCCAGCATTGTGTGTTTGTTGTACATGCTCATCCACATATTAACACAGTGGCCCTGCTACCTTTATCTGATGGAAATGTAAAAAAAAAGGGACCTGACAAATGTGTGTTTTTGTTTCATCTCTGTCGTTATCACAATCAAAGTGAGGCCTCTGGAAAAACCGTTCTGCCATGTTTCACCAATTACCAGATTAGACAGCGGAACATGCTAGGATCATCAGAGAGTGTGGAGAAACAAAGTGATGGATGAGGTCAGACACACTGAGGAGCGGCAGGGGGTCGGTGCAGGTAGATGAAGAGCATGAACAACAGAAGCCGTGTGGCTGGCAAACACACAAACACACACAAACACACACAAACACATACGCACACAAAGAGATGAGACATGTTTTCACCAAGGTGTTTGTGGGCTGATTTTGGGGACTGATGTTGGTCATTAAGTCAGAGCGAAGACGGACGCTCCCCCTGGCTCTCGGTGTGTGGCCCCCGGGGCGGAGAGCTACAAAGCCGATCAGACCACCTTGTGCGTGAGCCGCTGCCTTCGCCTCACTGCCAGTCTCTTGAGCTGGGTGCAGAGAGAAAGAGACAGAGAGACAGAGAGAGCGAGAGATAGAGAGAGACGGAGAGAGACTTCAGCTGACTGCAAAACACTGACTCACACGGGGGTTATGCCCTGATAACCACACGGTCTTAGTGTGGAACTTAATTGGCCCACTGCACATTTGACTTCAGGGAATGTTTTGACATGAGCTAAAGGTTGAACCTGTAGATACCCGGTGTGCAACCAAATCCCGGCCCACTCAATCCCCCGAGCTCAATGGCCATAACACAAAATTTGCATGCTGATGAGGATGCTTGGAAAGTTTCTAAGCCACGGGTAAGCAGGCAAATAGTAAGAAAATATTTTCTGACGTATTCTTGGACACATATGAACCGATTCTGTATTCTACAGATAACACGGCAGAGCTGTGTATCAGTCCCCGGGGATCTGCATCTGCAAGCCTCAGTGGGGAAAGATACATAAAAAATGCACAAACTGCATGTATAAGGGGGCACATAAGAACACAACTTCATTATCTTTGAATAAATGTATCCACAGTGGTCGTAAAAACAATCCAATACTGCACAGAAGCAAATCTCTGTCGAAGTCCTGCGACCACTTTGTTGTTTATTTAAAGCTTGACTGCAGGACTTGTACATTTAAATGAATGAATCTGTTACATTACACAATCCTTTGTCACAAGTTGGTGCAATGCTGAATAAGCCCCTCTAAGGCAGGTAATTCAGTAATACACCGGAGTTTTAAATCCGGTGTCTGTGGCGACGTCCCCTAGAGTAGTGTAGGTTTTTACTTTTGACGAGATGTGACAGAGTTAGCCGGAGTTGAAGAGGAGAGCAACCAGAAGTCGTTTCCGCAACTGGAAAATGTTCCAAACATTCAGGCGTCGGCCATTATCGCAAAAAGTTCTCCAATCCCATTGACTTTCCAAATTGACATCTTCTTCTGCGTCTTCTTCTTGTGCGGCTCCTCTATTTGATCCTGGGATATTTTTTTTGTTTTCTCAGTTTTCCAAGCAAACTTACTTGATGTGAATTTTCCTACTGTATTCTCACATGGGCTCAATCCGAACTATTCCCGATATTTTACTGGGGCACTAGCTGGCAGGAACGTTTCCACGGCAACTGACTCTGGACTTTTACGTTGCCCCTCTGCTAATCTCAGACCAGGCTTTTTTTTGGGTGCTAAAAGAATGGGGGTGCAGAGGGTAACATTGCTCCGCTAGGACAGGTTGGCATTGGTAAACATTCCTCGAGTCTATGGCTACGTAACTGCCACTTTCAAATCTTGACTGAATTTGTACTTCTCACTGTCTCACGGGAAAATAAAGGAGACTAATGTTACACTTTCATATCTGTCCAGTCAATATGAGGCTACAGCAAGAAGCCAGTTAGCTTAGTGTTGCAGAAAGATTGGAAATGGTCATTCTGCCTCTGTCCAAAGATAACAGGAAACAGCCAAGTGTGGGTTTTCTGTGCAGATTGTCGGGCATCATAATATCCAAGGAGAGATGAATCGAGGGTGACTGGACCTGGTTATAGATTTCCCCTCTCATAAGGCAACATGTCTTGACGTATCAATAACCAAGTCCTGTCACAGGCCCTCTTCTCTGACACTTAGTGCATTCATTTATCCAGTGAGTGGATAAGAGACAATCCAGCAGGTCCACATTAGTGATCTTATCCTCCATCTGAATGATTACAAGGTAAACAGCGTTGGTGTTTTAAGCTAATCGACCGCAGAGCTTTTGTCAGTCTGCTCACGGCCTTTGTGTTTACATGCTGTCAGCGTGTCGCCACACGTGTCACAACACACGTCTCCCTTTAGCAAACAGGCATCGTTGACCTGTTTAGTTTACATGCAGCAGGATCCCCTGTTCCCCTGCTGCTCCCCCGCTCGCTGCGAAGCCACATTCTGTCCCTGACGAACTTCACATTAAGCCTTTCCTTTTAAATAAAGGGCGAGATCAGTTCCCCTCCCTCTCCTGCTCTTCCACTAACCAGAACTACCCTTTCTTCCTCTCTCATTGATCGACTGCCCGAATTCCCAGAAATCACTCCATCTATTGTGATTGGCAGGTGAAGGAATGATGCAGGAGGAGAAATCAATGCAAGTGCGCTTGGCAGTCATTCCTCTCTTCTGACCTTTCATCCTCTCCTCCAAGAGGTCAAGTCCAAGCCTCATCATCAGCGATTCCAACTATGTGGAATGAATCCATCATTTTCTAGCATTTCCAGATGTCCAATAATGGTGTCTTACTATTTTCATTATGTTGTAACGCTAAAAATATAAAAATACATAGAAACACATGCACAAAGTAATTTAAAATACACAAATGAAGAATTAAAAGCAAATAACAGGAAACATGCAACATCAACAAATTAGGTAAAATGCAGTGACTGATTTGGACTGAGCAGCTGAATTTTATTGTCTAACCAACAAATTGGTCGACCTCTAAATATAATGTCATGTTTTCATTAAAGAAGGATACATGTTATTGAGATTGTGTTATCTGCTCTCGCCCTTAATAGCTGCAGTATGTTTTTCCAACACATTGATATGGTACACATTTCAATTCACTTTTGGCAGTGACTACTTTAAAATGTGCATAAGGATTAACTGGTGTTGACCGGAGGACTTCCCCGATGTCTGGTGCAAACACGCGGCTCACAGACTGACAAACACCTGGGGAGTCTGACCTCTGGAGGGTCATCCTAACCAGGCGCCTGTGATTAATTATTAACGGGGCCCACAGCAAATTGCCGCTACAGATGACAGCTCGTGTGATAACATTTGTTATCAGTGACCTCCATCACCTCCTCTCTAAGTCATATAGATCACATCATCCTGATTTAAACCTGTCGGGGGAGGCATTAATGGAGCCTAAATGATTGTGCTCGTGATTAGATTCACAGCTTTTATGTTTGGTGCATGTTTAACAGTGTTACAAGTTGGAGATAGAGGATGCATGCAAAATAAAGAATACACTGTATGTCTGAGCAATGTTTTTTGTTATCATTCAACCACCCCCACTTACACACTTGTATATTTTTTGCTAGAATATACAATTGTCACCTTACCTCCCACTTTGGCACTTAAAGTGTGCTCAAATATATGAGTTTATGTTTCTGGTGGTGATTGCTACATATGTTTGTTGTGTTTGATTTCAGCTTTGGATCTGAAGCATCTCTGAGCACTTTGATATATGTATCTGAAGTGACACTGATGTTCTGTGTTTTTGTGTTTTTATTTATTGGAGTGACCAAACCACCAAGCAGGTAAGTGGGGTTGAAGAGGATAATGCAACAAACTAAACAGAAAGTTTATAGTTAGGACAAAGCAAGTCAGTCAACAAGATCATTTTAAAGCTTGATTAAAGTCGTAATCTTAATGTTTAACTAAACTCATGATCTATATCTGATTCAGTGGTGAAAACTTCCTACAATAGCTAAAAAAACTATTTTGTAACATTGTCATCCTGACATTTTGCCTAACCGAGTAGATAAAGCTTGTTTATCAGCAACATTACTGTGGAAACGGCTTCTGGTGGAAAACATCACATATATTCCCAGTTGTGGGCAGTATATTTATGAGCTAAAGCATTTTCCATTAATAACCTGGAAACTAATGGCCGAGGCTGTTGCCAACAGAAAATAGATAAAGCCGTGCAGAGCTCCACTGCACTCAGGCTTCAGGTAGAATCCGAGTGTAGAAAAAAAAATCACACTCTTGCTCTCACACCTTTATACCTTCATATACCAGAATACTATATTCCAAACCTTTTAATTAGAATGGCAGATAATGCACAAGCACCGTCTCACAGGAGTCACTCTTGAAAATGTCGCCCATCATAAAGAAAAAGAAAAACTCAAGGCCAGCTATATTATTCACCGGGATAATTATTTTATCTTTATATTAAAATCAGAAGTGAAGGGGCGGTAATGCG
The DNA here is from genome assembly GCA_038501795.1 of Pseudopleuronectes americanus. NCBI lineage: Eukaryota > Metazoa > Chordata > Actinopteri > Pleuronectiformes > Pleuronectidae > Pseudopleuronectes > Pseudopleuronectes americanus. The sequence continues at coordinate 14,012,018 of CM076730.1, read as the reverse complement.
ATCTTACATACATGAAGACTAAATGGATGCGAGCCTAAATATAACTCTTTAGAAATTAATAAATGATCGTTAAGTCTCTCAGGAATCATACAGCTAATGGAGTGAAACACTCGAGTCCCTGTGGGCGACCGCACCATAGGCACATTGAGACTCAGTCCATAGGCAGCAAGTAGCCACAACAATAGAGAAGAGGGCAGATGAAGGTTGCATGTAATTACACATACCCTCCAGCTTAATTAGGTCACCGTTAAGTGAGCATTGTGCGATACTGTGTGTGTGTACGTCTGTGAGTGAACGCTCGGCCTCCCAACAGACCAGAGGGTCACGTCCACGAGTCACAAGATCAGAATGAATTTACAGCGAGGCCGGTGAAAAGTGCCTCTCTCCACCGGCGGAGAGCAAACCAGGTAAAATGCAAGCGAGTCAGATCAAGGTTGTTTCATTTGATGGAAACTAAAATACCTTGGTTCTTTAAATATTTATTCAAGCGTGGTTATTACGAGTATTAGGGTTGTAATGAGGAAAAGAAAAGCTGCGATTCCGACAATTCTGTCGCACTGGTATGACAATAAAGTTGTAATTGAGTTGAAAGTCATAATATTACAAGTTTAAGGTCTTGATTGAGATGAAAACTTTAATATTATGAAAATTAAGTTGTAATTAAACAACAAATATGTCCTCCTCCACAAAAGAGGTTATCTTTCTTTGGAATAGACACAGTTAGTATATAAATAATTTCATAAAAGATTAAGTATTTTATTTGTGAAAAGGTTCTTCTTTCCTTAGTTTAACACAAGTGAGAAGCTGATCTTCTGATATTCGCCCTTCTAAATGACATGAAGCTTAAAAGTACGACTTTTTTCAACCTTTAATCTTGTAAAATGTTGGCTTTAGTTTTGTAAAATTGTTCTCGTAATATTATTCCGTCATTCCCATAATATCACACATTTATTTATGTTAAATTTTTCCTCCTTAATCGTACTTTTTCCCCTTGTGGCCCTGACGCTCCATCATGGGTTATCCAGGTTTGTGATCATCATCTATCTTCAATGACAGTGTCTCTGACTCCTCAACTCAACTCGTTCTCTGTCACTTCCACCAGACTGACTGATTACATTACAGTATCTCAACAGCTGAGCATAAAGCCACTTTACTTTATGGCTGCCGAGGCGCCGCTGCATTGTGATGCGCTGGTGTGGATGTGACTCCTCCATCTTATCACTTATGGAAGATGAGAGCTTATCACCATATTGTTTGTATTTCTGACCGACTCCCGTGTGAGGGGAGTTGAAGAAGAGTCTGCGCAGATAACAGAATGTGATCAGACTCCTGGATAAGAGAACACAAGTGTTTCTTTTATAGAAGTCCAGCTGCCTACTTACCTCAAGTAGTTATCCAGATTTCTGCAGACACACTTCTTTTATAGAAGCAAGTTTCCTCAGAAAATGTACTACTTTTTGACATAGGTCATCTTAACTTTATGGTTTTGATTTTGCACAGACTAGAACTTCACACTCACCTACTTGGGATTCACTCGTATTGACTGTTTTCAGATACCGTCATCACAGAGGAATGGCTGGAGCTTCTCATTTAATCATACTGAAATTATTCCAAGGTGACATTGCTGCCTGCATTTCACATGTGAGGCTGTTTTTTTTCTGAAGCTGCTCCCATTTTTCATTGTCATTTTAAACTGTCAACCTTTTGTCCTGCGCTTTCTCTCTCTCTCTCTCTATCTCTCCCTCTCTCTCTGTGTGTGTCTTGCTGTGTCCTTGATTTAAGTACCCACTGCTTCTGTCTGAGAACAAGCATTATTACCACGCATGGATGTTTGCTGGGAGAGAGAAAAAAAAAGAAAAAGCTAATGATGTTGGCTTGAGCTCAGAACTAATTAAAATTCCATAAATATGGTGGAGGTAGGTGCCTGTGATGGATGTAGTGTGTCAGAAGTCCGGTGAGCAGGGGGGGTGCGCGGAGATGTCCCGACGATCGATACTGGCAACGTGAATGCATGACACTGCATATGCATTTAATGAACCAACAGCTTTATCTGTTAATAACACCCCCGGGACGCACCTTAGCATTCCTCATACTGCGCTAAACCTTCCTGGCCGGCCCGATAATGGCCGGCTATTTCACACAGCAAATCTGCAAATGGTGGGCACATCCCTCTATTTTTACCCGCTCGCTTTATCTCCCCCTCTCCCGCCTGCTCTTTTATTTATTGCAGGTAATTCTCCATGCAACGCGCCGCACGCTATATTGGCAAAAGTAATGCATTTCTTCTTTTGTCCCCTGACCACCTAGTTTGGAGGAGCATCTGCATTCACGCCGCAAACACGCTATCTCTGAAAACGCCGGCAGTTTCTCTCAATGTGCTGGGGGGGGGAATTGTGGAGGTAGGCCAAGGGGGGTGCGGGTTAATTGGCCAAACGGGCGCCGTCGGCACACAAAGAAATAAAAAACTCTCACGTTGAAGCCGATTCGGAAAACATCTTCAGCGGGGGAGGTGGACGTTTTTATGAAGAACCATTTTTTTCCTTGTCCGCTGTCTGAACCCCGCCGGGAGCAGTTATGTAAAGCGGAAACAAAACAATACTTCAGTGGCTCTCGCTGCACAACTGGGCCCCGATGATCACCATGCACGAGGATGATGGAAGTGTTAGAATATCTCTCTATCGCCGCTTATTTTTTTTTCCCGCCATGCTAATTCTTCCTTTCAGGGAACTTTGTGCCATTCAAGCTTGTGGCTTTAAAAGAAAAAGAGCCTGTAGAGTAAGCTGTAGTATAATCCCTTATTACAGGATGAATTCCTCTGTGATGGTGAATTATTTTGAGGGTTAAGCTTTGAATATTATCTCTGTGCAAAGTAGTTTGTTGTAGGTTGAGGAGGTAAAATTGGATGCACAGAGTTATGTAATTTACTGTGAAATATGAATAATGAATAAAGGTGAATAGCACATAATACATAACATTAACTTTTGCTCCGGCTTATTCCTGCTGCCGCCACTTATGAACATAACCCAAATCTTCTTTTTTTAGTTATTTTCTCAGTGCTAAAGTCGTCCAAGTCAAAGCTTGTTTTTCCCCCTCTTCTCTCTTCACATTAACTGTTCTTCACATAATTATTAAAACAGCTTTTAGATTTAGCGTCTATTGGATTTTGAGTAAAAAGGAGGTTAAAATCATGACTTTCAGTTTAGACCTTTTTACATCAACAGCCAATTAATTATAAAGACTTACCCCCTGGACAGATCAAGGATTGTTTATAAATCAGGGGCCATAAAGGGGCCACAATTTAGACAAAGGGGCCAACATCCATGCATAGTTCCTGATTCAGTAAGGAGCACATTTAAGTTATTCCTTGTCTGTTAGCCCTAGAGCTTTCAGCAAACCCACACATCAGATAATCTATTTGGAAAATTGCTCCTTGTTCACTTTAGGTTTTCACCTCTATCCGAATGTTTGTTTGTAAGCATCATTGCAAAGAAACATCTGAACTGATAACCCCCGAAATGAGATGGAGGAATGAGGTATGGGTCAAGATTCAAATCAAGACTTTCAGTTTAAACATGTTTTCATGCACTAGCCAAAATAAATGTTTTACTCCCTCGTATTAAAAATGACAACCGGTCTGTTGGGTCGAGACAGCCTCGTCGCCATTTTGAATTGAGTTGTAGGAAAGAACATTGACGAGTTATTTTTATTCGTCATTGCTGTTCTTTAAGAAAAAGGAATTGATCTACATCATCTATCAGCTCCAACACGAGCCACTCGCCATTGTTCTGAAGTAAACAGAGACGCTGTGGTTGTAGGTTCTAGATATGCGGGCCAGAAACCGGAAGACACTCCCCCCCAGCATAGAAACTCTACTGCCAGTAGTGTTTCTTCAGTGTAATTGCAGCGGGACTCACACAAACCTATGCACAACTCTGAATGCTCGGCCCTGTGCAGAAGCTACTTTCATACCTACGGCCTGTTGGCCTTAGGTCAGCACTTTACCCTCCTGGTTGTTGTTCGACTTGATATGAAGTGTACTGGGGCAGAGAACCCACAACGAGAAGCACATCACTGTCGCAACTAGAGACTGTGCTGGAAGTTATTCATGACATATGCAGTTTACACACACACACACACAGACACACACACACAGGGATGCTTGGACAGTAGCTGTGTGTGTGTGAGCGTCCTGGCTGTGGCTGCAGTGTGAGAGCAGGTGGCTGGAGGTCGGTGATAAGTTACTACTCTTACCGCTCTTCACAGTTCTCTCAGCACGTCTACCTTGTTTCTCCGGCTCACGTTATCAGAGGAATATCTTGACAGCTGCCAGAATTTCCTCATGTATGATATGAAAGCTTTGTTTATTTTAAACCAGCACATAAGGGGGCTGCAGCAGAATCCTAATAAAACTAGATAAAGACATTTTTACACTTACCTTTAAATCTGAGCTGGGACTCGTCTCTAATAATCCTTAATATGGATTAATACATTATGAAGTAAATGAATAAATGCTTGTTATCACATAGAGTTTAATGTCAATTGGACTGGTGTAATGTCTTTGATGGTAGAAAGTGTGTATTTTAACAATGTCGGCACATTTTGAGCTGATTTTAATCGTGTTATATCTATTTTTACAAATTTTGTATTGTACATTCTGGAGCTTTTTCTATCAAACCAGTTTTTGCAGGAGTTGCAAAACTCGGCGAGACTTTCCACAGATCAGCTCTTCCCATCTCTTTCTCTTTCTCACAACCACAGCTCTGCGACCTCCGGGCCGCGGGGTCAGCTGCCTCCAGAGCTCTCACCGGCTCTGTTCACGTAGCTTCAGTATCTGTTTATTTTTAACTCGGGCAGCTGGGTCTTGTCTTTTCTCTTTTCCCTCTTTCACTGCAGCTCAGACATGTTTTCAGACGGAGGAGGCAAAGAAAACATTCCTCAGTTTGTTACACCCCTCCCCCGAAAAACAAAGAGAGAGAGAGAGAGAGAAAAATAAAATCCTGTAAAAAGTCACGGCCATGTGTTTGTGTGTGGAACTGATGGTGGTTGTTTACACTCAAAGCAGATGATCTAACTTGACTGCCTAATATTTCTGCACAGCAGGGGGCACTGTTTACTGATCAAATAGTGGAGTACATGGGGTGTTATCATGGTGAAGATTGAGGCATAAGTGAAGATGTAATAGTAGAAATAAACAAATTTCTCAATTACACTTATATTTTTCCTATCGAGTAGAGTTATTCAAAATAGATTTCGCAAATACAACAATTTCTTTCTGTCACCAATTAATTATGTTTAATTTTAAAGTCATTCTATGTATAACCTGTAAATTATTTATTTTAGTTACAACTTCATTTATTACCTTTGCCAAGAAGGTTGTGTTTTCATCCCAGTTGGTTTGTTTTTCAGCAAGATTACGAATATCCTGGTTTCAGAAAACGGAATTCAACAAAACTTGTGCAAGGACGAACACAAAAAAACCAACATTACATTTTCATGTGGATCCAGACAAAGGGCTCGAATGCAGGAATTCTTTCCTCTCGTAAACGCTTTGAGATGGAATGTGAAGAGGACTGATTTCAATGAACCATTTGGTGCAAACCCAAATAAAAATCTTAATCTCATGGATTTATTTTCATAAGTGGACTGTTGGCCTGTAGGTTTGCACTCATACCTCATGTGTCAGCAGCATCATTCACAGTTCACAATATAAAGCCTGAGTCAAAAGCCATGTGGCAACAAAGAAAAGAAACAGCCGGCTTGCCAGGAAATCGCCCCGTCCCTGTCATAACAGCCTGTCGGTGACGTAGAACTCGCTGCACAGCAGGAACATGACTCCACCTTTGACTAAACAAAGCCTCGGAAAGTGCCTGTGGAAAACCAGTCTGTCGAGTGGGTAGAGAGGAAGAGCGAGGATAGGCTGGCTGATGGTTTAGCCACAAGCAGGGCAGCGCTGCTCTGGTTGGCAGGTCATTTTGCACAGAGGGAGGCTCTTCAGCCAGAAGAAGGGCAGTATCTCCACCATGTAGGGGAATCCTGCCTGGTCGGTGAGTTGTTTTCCCACAGGCGGGGAAATATTTCTGGCATGCAAGGCGGCTCTGCCTGGTCTGCAGGTCGTTGGTCCAGAGGCAGAAAAACCGAGCATCAAGTCGAATTCTTACACACACAAGCCTTGGTTCGGCTTTTAAACTTACTGTAGGCTACCTGCCATGACATTGTGTTCCTGTCTCACACGGAATCTTGCTTTAAGTTATGGTCAGCCAATAATGGATCCAGCAAGCTACCTGCAGAAATAAGAAAAGCCACAGGCAATCAGGAAAAGGTGCCAAAGAAAGCTCCCTGCACTCCATAATGCGTGAGTGTGGTCTAAATTAAAATCTAATTTAAGGTGGCAACAGGATTAAAAAAAGAAGCGTGTTTCATTTCTTCGATTTGCGGCAACTATTCCCTTCCATTAGACGTGTAATTTCTGCTCATCAGACACTGGGTGAAATAGATGCCCCAAAGGAGAGCGTTTTCCATTTGAAGTAATTAGACCTGGAGCACAGGGTGAGCAAGTGCACCCATATGCATGCATGTACATGTGGCCAAGTGGAGGGAGGGAAGGAGAGGATGAGGCACGTTCTCACCGAAGGAGATTTAGTATTGACGAGTGCAGTGCTCGTTCTAAACAATCCTGTTAGGAGTGGGTCGGTTGCTCAGCCTCTGGTTCTGCTGGTTGCTGCTATCTTGAGATTCGCCCACAGAAACAACTTCACACCTCAATGATTTCACTTTCTCTCTCTCTCTCTCTGCGTAAAGGGGTTTTAAATTAAGCAGAAAATACAGAGCACGTACACTTCGTGGGTCTCTGTCTAACACACATCCACACCAAAGGTGATTGGAGGTTCAGCTGCAGTACGACTTCCCTTTGCCTGTTTAATCAAAATGTATCAACATACTGTCCCAATCACACCACTGCTCTCCCTGAGGCTCACAGCAGCAAACCAGCCAAGCTGATCGGATGAACGGGTTTTCAGATGAATTTCAGCTAAATTAAATAGATACACACTCACACAGATATAGAATTCACACATTTTTGTATGAATCATGTGAATCAATAAGTACAGGCTCTGGATGATTGATTTGGTCTTTATTTATTGAAGGAATTTTCTCTAGCTGACCAGTTAAAAAATAACAACCTTAAACCATTATGGCTTTTTTCAGGTTCATGCTCCAAACATGTGTCTCATTTATTGTTTGACATTTGTAATCTCCAACAAAAATGGCATCACCGACTTTATTTAAAGATGGACGACATGACAGCTCCCCAAAAGTGAAGCGAAAACATATAAGCATGGGGACAAACGTGTCGTCCATCTTTATCTACATGGCCGACACTAACAGAACTTTCAGATAACACTTGGCTGTTGGTAGAGACGCAAATAAAAACTACCGGGTTGAAGAGTCACAGAAGTGAGATCTGCAGACTTGGCTGAGAGCTTTAATTTGAGTTGAGTTCTGCTGAGATGACCCGACTGCTGCCCACTCACTTGCAAAGTGCATCAACCTGACTCACCATGTGGCTGACCACGCTCACGGCCATTTACCATCGTCCAGAGGCCGTCCAGGCAGTGGCCATGCTGGGTGGCAGTGAGCTGACTTTTCTTCTTTGTCCTCAGCAGCTCTGAGTCTGATAAGAATGATTGTGCTCGACACTGTAAGAGAGTATCAAGCTCATAGCAGAGCTAATAGTGCTAATATCCAACATCTTTTTAGTTGAAACTGCAATAATGTTTTCATCATGAATTCTATAAGCACCTTTTAAGCGTTAAACCATCAGTCCACAAACCAGGGGGGTTGACGTCACAGTCGGTTGCTCGTCTAGGAGAATTTTGCGATACAGAATTTTCTAAAGTTCAGATATATATCAAGGCTACACAGTCTGAAAGACTCTGCTGCAAAGTATTTCCACTCACATTCCTTTATCATGGATGGCAATGAACAACATTCTCCGGTCGTCCAAGATATTTCTCGATTAAAAATGTAATCTTTTTTTTGGCAAGGTCAAACACAAAGTTTTTCAATCAGTGACCAAAGCATGAATATCTACGGCCTTTACTGAAAACAAAAGGCTATAGATTCTTTCCATTTCCAGAATTTTTTCCCCACCAGTTTTCTCCCGTTGTTTCATGTCCAATCCCCCTGTGCCCTTCACAAGCCGCCACTGCTGTGCTGAGCAGAGCTACACATACACATGTGCCACCACCAGGGGCACTGGTGCATCACCTGATTTATAAATCATGGCTGAATCCTCACTGCAGTGGCCTAGGTTCTAGACAAGGCCTTTTGTTTAGCATCTCGTTCCCTCAATATTGTGTCAATATGATAAGAGGCTAAAATATTTCCCCCCAGCACAAGAAAAAAACCTGCATGAAGCTCTGTTCGCCTCCCAGTGATGAGCTTCATCAGAGGTCGACACCATCTTCCACAGTTCCACTCCCACTGGACAGCAGCCGGACGCCCACCCACAAATACGGTCAAATGTGAAGCTGGTGGCACCTTCTGCAGGAATCATGTCATTTCAATTGTAAAGTTTTCAATCCAACTCCCACTCAGTCATATACAACCAACTTGTATATATATATATATATATAATTTTTTTTTGTCAAACACAATCTTCTCAAAACTATACATAATAAAATAAGAGCATATTCTCTCTCATTTTATGTTATTCTGTGCTAATATCGTTTAAATAGTAACAATTATTTTTTCAAAAGTAAACTGACTAAATCATATATTCAGCTTGATTTAGCCTCCAATATAAAATATTTTACCCCACAAAATAATTGAATATACTATATTATGCTGATTATCTTGGGATAACTCTTTTCCAAAACACCAAACATAATGTTTAAAGATTGAAGAAAACGTATTGTTTGTATTAAATCCCGACCGATACACTGATACATCTACGTCTTTTCTGTTAAGTTACATTAAAAAAACGGGTAAATCATATTGTAAATGTTTTACTCACTGATATCTGTATCGATATCTGCCCTCAAAAATTCACATCAGTTGGGCTCATTTATATTTCCATATACTGCTCTGATACTGAGTAAAATCCACGTTACTAATTGTGATGAACCAGCATGAAAAATTATGTAATGAACAGATCATCATTTAATTGAAGACTAAATGAAACCCTCCTGGAGTGTGCTCCAGACTCTGTGAGAGTAAAGCTGTGATTGATGCACTTGGAAAAAAAGGGAAAGAAGCAATAGACTTTGACTTGGTGCTGATCAGTGTCTCTCATGTTGAGGAAGGGGAGAGAGAGGGATGGATGGGCACAGCGAGCGATGTGCTCCAATAACCCTCCCTGTCAGTGCAGGCTGCCCTGCCACTCTGATTTAACCATGTACATCAACAGGCCTGCTTCCCAGAGGCCCTGGGTACACGAGGCCATGGCCTGGTGGGGAGGGTCACGGCTTTACACCGCTTCCTTTCGCCATTACTTTTCACTGCAAGAAAACACAATCACAAGTAGGCACCAATGGTAAGATTTCAAGTGTAATTCCATGTTGCCAGGAGCTGTGAGGCCGCACCAGCTGGTCTGTGAATGTTTTAGACCCACTGCGCCGCTGATGAATCTCTGCTCAGCTGTCTTACCGAGAAGTGTTTTATCTCCCGTGCCACACCTGCAGACCAAGATATTCTCAGAATCCATCTTCTCGCCCGTGTTGATGTTAAAGAGTTCTCCCTGGAGAATCTTGCATGGTGTCTGATGCCAGGCTGGGAGGCCTGACCCAGATATTGGCATCCCAGCATCACACAGAGCAGCCAGCGATATCAGTAAAGCCTGACATCTTTCTCACGCTTGCACACAGTTGTTTCCTTTCCTGTTTCTCCCTCCCCCCCCCATTCCCTTTTTCTTTTATATATTTATATTTATATATAAAAGTGTAGAACCACACATAAAGCTCTCGGGGGGGAATGAGAAGTTTGCCGAAACAGTTTGTGCGTCTGAAGAATTGCTGTGGAGATATTGCTCCAGTAGTTCAGTAAACGTGTTTTTTTACAGTGTATAATTATGGTAATTACAGTAATGTTCTGAAAGACCGTTGGGAGAATAATAGTGTTCATTTACATCAATGGCAGCGCTTTAAAGTGTTTAAATCTCCTAGGTGAAAATTAGCGGCTCTTGTGTTCCTCTCTAAATGCAATAAACACTTTTGATGTTTTTTCTTTTTCATTTCAGAAGGTCTACCGCAGATCAAGGTGCAGTTAACACGGAATGAAATAAAAATAGATTATGTAATATACAGAATGTATCTCGGAATTTTCCTTTCGGGCTGCGAGGAAGTCAAAGAGCCACCTTTGTGTGAACTCTAATAATTGGGAAGTTAGCGTGACCTTCCCCAGAACTCCGCAACCAGAACCGTTCTGTCCTCGCGGCCCATTCCATCGAACAGACAGAGAAAGACACTGTGAAGTAAGCTCCAGTGAATCCAACAGGACCCCTCAGAATGAGAAAATGCTACTGGTAACAACCGGCTCATTTATCAGCATTAAGTCAAATAAGGGAAAGCTGGAGAGGAGCAGTGGAAGGTTGGGGCGAGCGGAGGAGATGTGTGGGTTGGGTGTACGTCAGCAGGACAGAAGAATTTAAAAGAGACATCAGTAGATAATGACTTCATCCCGCTTCATCTTCGTTAAATGCACGGTGGCTTGCGGTACCGCAGCAAGCTCCTCGGAGTCTTCAAAGCAAGACGAAGGAAATGACTCAACATTGTAGTATGATGGACTTAAGTGGCAAACACATGCTTCTGCAAGTTCCTCCCTACTCTCTTAACTTCATCAAATGGCCCGATGCTCGGAAAATGAGATTAACTTCAAGCAATCAAAAGAGCAAAGAGGGTTTATCATGTCGTGCTAACACAGATTTATTGCTCCGTCACACACATAAATACAAATGAACACAAGCACGTTTCCGCACGCGCAAACTCTTCTCTTCCTCCGTAGCGAAGGGACTGTCATAGATCGGGAGAGTTGGATGTAGTGTGCGTGGGTGGGCATGGTTTAGTACACAGAGCTTAAAGCAGTGAGACGCGATGGCAGTGCGGTGGCCTAACGTCCAGGTAAAGTCAGCATAAGATTATAGCTCTTCATCCTAAACCCGTCCTTAGTCATGTTTTTTGAGAACGCTGTTATTTAGCCATGAGCACTTCCTAGAAAGGTCTTTTATTTTGTTAATCTATTCGTGTTAAGGATGTTTTACATCTGTAGAAAAACATTTATTTAGGAGAAACATAAATAAATACTTAATGTTATAATCCTTTGTTATCATAATGGCAACTATAAACTCATCATAATCTGTAAACAAAAGCAAGACAACTTTGGATTTTGACTTGACATTAAAGCCTCCATGAGTCACTGCATGGCTTCAGTTAGAGTTAACTGATTATTTGGTGAATGTAAAATTATTTTCGATGGACACTGAAGCTGAAATATAACCTAACCTCAAAAAAGGAAATAAACTGAGGCAGTCTTGCTGTGGAAAATTTAAAAAGCAGGCCTGAGTGTATCTAATACTTCACTTTAAATGCGACTTTGTGTTGTGACACATTAGCTTCATCAGGGTGACTAACCTCACCTGAACAAAGAACCAGACATAAATAGACCTAGATGATATCAGGAAGTGACACTGGAGCTCATGATCACAACAGACGGAGCAGATGGCTCAAATTACAGGAAAATAACCACAATTAAACTTATTTTTCCAGACAGGCTCTTTTCGTTCTGCAATGGCTTTGTGCTACATAAATAAAGTTGAGTTTTCACTAATTATAATTGGAGATAACTGTAGAAATGTGTCCGATTTTATGTGATTGAAGTCGGGCTGGATTCTTTTTTATTCTATTAAGGAACAGAGTGTTTTTCCGAATGCTTTTTAGTTGAAGGGCAGACAGAAAAAAGTTCCTGCAAGAGGCGAATGGTTCAAAAGTGTTGCACTTAGCCTCTCAATAAATCATGGGTATGTTTTGGGAGCAGCGTGCACTAAACCAACCAGAGGTCCATATACCATTTCCTTTAAAAGCCTGGTGGGCTGTCACCTTGGTGGATTGCTTCTCCACAGCAAAAATTGATCCACTTGTGTGCAAAGTAAAAAAAAATATGCAGAAAGACCCAATGTGCATCAAACAAACAGTGAAGTCAGGTTATGCACATGCTTATGTAGGCGATTGTTACTCTTGTGATAATACTGTTGTAAAATAAAAATGCAATTTGACAACATTGACCTCAGACCTGTTTTTTAGGGTGGAGATATTGTGGCTATAATAAGAAGCAGAGTAGCCTGCATTGAAAATTGTGTAGAAATCATGTTCCAACAAAAACGGGTTATACAACTAATCTGTTTTTACCATCTGAAGCCGAAATGACAGAAATAGTGATTTATCGTGATATATATCAATGTCAACTAATTATCGTAATAAGATGTTTTTCCATATCGCCCTGCCCATTATAGGACTCAATGGAATGTTGCATTACATTAAGAACGGTAACATTGCCGATTAAAAACCAGTAAAACAGGAGTTCAAGGGTTCGTATGACAGCAGCCGTTTGAATGGCTCCTGCTTTGATTAAAGGTCAACTCGTGCCTTTGTGCCCGTGATAGAGTTTGCTCTCCGCTCCAGATGGGGTTCCTGACACCATCATGCCACGTCGCATTCCCCTGCTCAGGAGGACAATCATCTTTCAACCCCTGCGGCGCTCCTTGTAGCGAGGGCACCGGGAATAAATCACTGCTGCCCGGTCCACAGACATGGGAGGGATGCTGACAAGTTCAAGAGGGGCCCGGGGTGGCATCCGCAGAGAGAGTGAAAGGTCAAAGCTTCTCAAGTGGTTTCGTAGGTCACTTCCTGAGCAGGTAGACCGGTAGTGGTATTTGCCTGTGCACTGGCTAACTCCCAGTAAGACACGGTTAAATCACTGCGTCGTTTCATCATTTCAACTACAAACTTCTGTGGTACAATGAATTCATTTAATGAAATTGTTTCCGGCCACGGTGAGTTGCACTTTAGATTTGCACTTAAGGTTATTATAGTCTGATTGATGTGGTTCTAAGTTGCTCCATGAACATTTATTTTTTTCCTCAACTCCTTCCTGACTTGTCATAGGAGGGAAAAGTATATTAATTACTCATGACAATAATAGTGACACTGTTCTACTTGAGAGTCAGAATAGACATGACAGTGTGACAGTGAGCCTGCAGGCACAAAACCATGACCCTGAAACTAAAGCAGCTAAATTGAATTCAGTCAGTCATTTTATTATTTACTTCTGGGCTTTTTCCACTGTGACAAGTCGAAAAAGGTTTTTCATTGCATTTTAAGTACTTTTAGAAAACCCTTTTTTTATTTAATATTAATACATATGAACGTAATCACATGTTTACAAAAAGGACCCAAATAATTGAGTAGAAATCTGCTTGGAGAGGCAATGGAATGTTTTGAGAGGGCAGATTAAAGTTTCTGCATGTCGGCCACTTGTGCTTTGGGGGAGCCAGCGTCTTATTTCTTTGTTAGGAGAAGCACTTCATGCCGTCTCATTCAGATTCCTCAAATTGCCATAAAATGATGAACAGTGATAATACAGCACAAAAGCTGTACTATGGCTTTATTTTGAAAAATTGAAATTAGTGCTTACACTGCAGGATTAGTGCTCCATGCAGCTCCATCTGACCATTAAACAATAGCTTAAAAGCCCACACAGATAACAACACATTTTATCAGATACTCCACTGATAGCAATTACCAAGGCCTGTTTATATACATATAAAAAAAAGGCTGCACTCTGCATTTTGAGTCTGAACATTTCCATCCACTGTGCAGCTACAGTACAAACACTCCCGAGATGTTTGGTATAAAAAAAGCAAAGATACGGCCTCGCAAAACTTTCCCAGCCAAAGAAGTTATTTCAATCAGAGGGCTTTAGTGAACGCGTTTGAAAACTAATTCCCCTGTCCGCACTGAAACATGCATCTCTCCTCTCGTCTAATACCCGGATTAACATTTTTAGGACACAGCATTTTTTTTTGTCCTTATCAGCATAAGACAGTGGGAGATAATTACATGCCTGTACAATACCTCCCTATTGCCACTGCAATCAAAAGTAGTTATGAGACCGATCAACACTTTTCCTGTTTACAAAACGGTGAGAGCTTCATGGGTGTCACGGCAGGTGGAAGAATAATTCCTCCCAAGCTATTTATAAAAGGTACCCAGTGGTAGGTGAGACTCCTTAGACTCATATTTTATTTCACACTTAATCTTATTTTATACTTACTGGAGAATGTGAAAAATGGATTTTAGTTAGTAGAAATATATAAGCATCATCTACATATACTATGTAATTGCTTTTTGTAGTGAGAATTAATGCATGTCTTTTTTGTTTTGTTCTGTGAAGTCAAGGTTTTCATATCTGTGCACCGATATGTCTGTAAAAGGCTCAAATCAGTGGATTTCTTTGTTCAACTGATTCATCTGTCGGCTCTCATACTTACTATCTATAACTACGACCAGAGCCATATCAATAAAGAGAAAAGGAAAAACTGACTCTCTGTCTATATCTAAATCTATGAATACGCTTCCAGAGAGATACAGATGGGAATGTGGGCCCTAGAAACCTCTTGGAAGGATTTATTTTAGTGAACGATAGTGAAAGAATTTAATCAGCCGTGACGTATCTGGACACATCTGGTCTTTCTCCTACTTAACCTCTGACCTCCTGAACTGCTGTCTCTCTGGTATTCGCTGCTCTGCCTCAGCAGCTTCCGCCAACTCGTCTGATTCCGAACACACGTCGTCTGATCCCGCTAATGCATTCGGACTTAGGCATTGGACATTTTGATTAGTATGTGACCTTATTAATTCATGATCAATTTGTTATCTTGCTGCGTGGCTGAACCTGCCAAGCCAACTCAACATCACCTTTACTCCATAAAAAATAATAAATAATAATAAAAATAAAATGAAAATGAAAAAGAAAAAGAAATGAACACAGTTTAACCACCTGATCCTTGCTCTTGTACTGTTAAGCCATAAATCCATTAACACGGTTCAGGGTGTGAATAAAGAATATCGCTTGAATGACTTTAAATCAAACATCATTCCTTGAGTGTTAGACATACTCAAGTTCACAAGCTGTCACTGAATGAAGCTTTTCTTCCCAGTTCAACTTTATGTCACCTGCATTGAATGCTAAATAAATTAAAATATGTCTGCCGGTGAGAGCTACATCTTAAATTCTTCATCTTCACATTCTTGTGCTAATCCGAGGGCAGATTGCAGCAATAACAATCTGAGCAGGGGGTTCCAGACATCTTCTCAGCGCCTCCTGGGGGATCCCGAGGCGTTCCCAGGACAGATGGAATATGGATTCCCTCCAGCAAGTTCTGGGTCTAACCTGAGGTCTCCTCCCACTTGGGTTTGCCTGGTAAACCTTCATTGGACGGCACCGAGGAAGCATCCCAATAAAAATTCCAAACCACCTAACCTGGCCACTTTTGACACAAGGGAGCTCCCCCCGAATGTCCAAACTCCTCACCCTGTCTTTCAGTCTTTACAGAGCCAACCTAGGGAGAACAATTATTTGAGGCCTCTTGTATCCGCGATCTCAATCTTTCTGTCTCTACCCAGAGCTCATGACCAAAGGTGAGGGTCAGGACGCAGAACCACTGGTCAATCAACACATTCACCTCTGCGGTTCACTCCCTCTTCACCACAGCCGTCCAATACAACACCCACATACATTTTTAAATGGGATTTTATTTTAATTTAAGACAGAACCCATGCACCACTTGGTCAAATTATGCTAATTGGTATAGCTTAGCCCCAGACCTCTGAAAAACGTAGGATTCATTCAGTGATTCAAACACGTCTGTTTCTTTTCCTACTGACAGATGGTTCCCTCAGTTGCAGAAACAATGGACCAATCACAGATTTGCATCGGTAGGCACGATAAAGTATGCATACATTATCTTATCTTATCTTCATAGCTAGCCAGCTTGCCAAACACATCCATGTAGAATAGGAACAATAAGGACTGAAAACAGATGGAAACACACAGATGTACAGTTGGTTGTAAATTGGCAGATATAATGTTACAACCTTTAACTTGCAATTCCTGTTATTGTAGGAAGATTAAAAGCCAACATTGCGGATTGTCTGTGTGGATGGAAAACGACAGTAATGGGAGGGAAACATTATTTGCTACAGATTGGTTTGGGAAAAACAAAACAAGGCACCACCCCTCCGAGCTACAAATTGGTTACCATGCTCACAGGAGAGCCCCTGCTTCCAGAATATAAGTCATATTTCCCACTGACAATAGTACCTGACTCACAGCTTGATCACTTCTATGTCTTGGCTCCGCACGAAACTCTCCTGCTGTAAATCAAAAACGTCAAATAATTCACAAGTGTTTTAGAAAACATCGTTATTTGATAAAAACATCAAAACATTTTTCAGAGGAGAAGTTACCGACGATTCCCTCAACACTCAATCGATGAAGTTCTGTCGTGGGTCGCTAAAAGCTTACAGTGCTGAGAAAATTGAAAACACAATCTACAGCTACAAATCGATATACTTTAAAAATCGGTGTCAGTTTTGATAGACTTCAGCAGCTATAACAACAAATAGTTTTGAGTTCCCTACGGTTACAATTTACACCTCTGACTGGCTTCTTCTCCATAGCAACTGCTCCCGAGGTCCATGGGTATTTCTTTCTTATTTCTCAGAAACAAAGTTGAAATGATTAAGACAACCAAATGTCTTTATGATTGCAATATCTAGCTGATCCCCCTTCTACAATAATAGAAAAAACCACTTGAATAGACAACAGCCCCTCCTTCGTTCACATCTCCATATCAAGGATTAAAGTTTAGGTTATTAGGCTACAACCGGTGCCGTGTTGAGTATAAAGAAAGATAACATTCTGTTAGGGTCTCTCTCTGCTTTTAGCTTGAATGCTCTTACCATTCAACTCTGACTTCTCTTACAACAAAGCAGGATTGCTATGAACTGGATGTTATTAATGTCTCGTTCTCTGGAAAACCATAGGAGCATGAAAATCCTTGTGTTTGCGGTCACAGGGTTTCTGAGTAGCTTGAGGCGTCTCAGCGACCTGTTGACACACCAAACTCAAATCCCTTTACGGTAGATCATATCTTGCCCATTTTTACATTTAGCCAAGCAGTAAATGAATCGAAAAAAACCTGTGTGCACACTGAGTTGACTGAGTGAGCTGTTAGCGCTGTGAAGGAGACTAAACACAAACGGCAGCTCTGACTGCAATCTTCATCACTTCACGTCAGTTTCATTGCTCGGGATGTTCAATTACCTCCATTGAAAAGCTCAGTAAACACAAACATTTTCAGGAACCCATCACGATGCATTTACCGTCACATGCTTCGTCCTTGGATGTGTTTACTTTCTGGAATGTATAAGTGATGCATTGAGTTGCCATGAGACTTAATGTGAATATCAAATGTGATCAAGTAGCAATCAAGTGCAAACCTCACCGGAACAAAGAGAGAGAGCGAAAGGCCATCTTCATTCAGGATAGGTTTCAAATTATCAAACAGTTTTGATAGAATACTTAATAGATTCAGGTCATCTGTGGGCATCCTACATAAAAGGAACGCTCAATAGTTATGTTTCATCAAGCAGTTCTTCACAGAAACTCAAATGCCAGATGAAGTTCTTATTCATATTGCCATATGACAAACACTTTTTGTAATAAAATGTTTTTGCAAAGCTTTACCTTGTGAAATCGGTTAAAATTTCAAACTGAACTCAGAAGCAGACATATACAACTTTAAAGGAGAATTCTGGTGTTTTCCAACCAGGACCCCAAGTTTGTGAATGTGGTTAATGAACAAATCGGACAAAAGTTTTGAAATTGCTCCAGTAGATCTCCTTTCCACTGGCAGTGGCTGCAATGTGACCTTATGGGGCATCTGCGACATTCCAAAAAAGGTCCTCTAACAGTTTTCTAGGAAAAACAAAAGGCTATCAATTTCGGTCCTCGGGTCTCTGCCAAGAGTCTGGCAACATTACATTCAACAGTGGTCTCACTCTCAAGACTTGTTTCAGGAAGTCAGAGGTGGAAATGGGAGTGAGAAAGAGAGTTGAAAAGAGGGGTGTGAATTTTTATTAAAGAGACTATCATGGCCGAATCTTTTTCTGATGTGGAAAATGTCGATGAAGCTTTTGACTTCGATGGCTGCTCCTACTTGTTAGAGCTGGAGTGCACTGACAGAGTGCTCCTACAGCCTGAAGAGCACACAGCGTGAGGAGGGACAATTAGCTGCTGCACGGCCGTGAAGCTCTGGGAACCGGTTGTGTTCCACTTGGTGCTGTGACCCGCAATAACACTGATAGGCCAAGAGTGTCAAATCAGGGGAGTCAAAGGGAAGTTCGGGAAAGTCATGGCAGATTGTTCGGGTATTCAAGACTTCTGAAAATCCGAGCACCACTAGTGAGCCATGACTAAGAAATGGAAAAAAACTGAAACCGTCTGCCGAACCCCATCCAGTCCACGAACACATGCAGCCTTGTGTGGCAAAGCTATTAACATAAACATTGATAATGACTTCTCACTGAGAAACAGGGGCCCACAATGTGTTTCTCCACAATAGCTACACCATCCAATTATCTACAGATGTCAACTTCACAGAATGCTGGTTCACCACATCTGTTTGTTGGTGGGAGATCTCATTATAACAAGCCTGTTTTAGACCCCAGCATCAAGCGCTGCTTGGCACATTTTATTGCAGCATGTTGAGCATTTACAACAAACATTCCTGACTGCTGTAATAGTTAGCATTTTAGGCTTGATGCCCTCCAACAGTCAGTAAAATGCTCTTCCATTTCCTCCAGAACATTGTACTTCAGCTCCAGAACATTTCGCTTAAAAGATATGAGGCAGATGAAAAAAACTAGGGCTGCATCTGACAATTAATTTGTATTATTAACAACTTATACAATTAATTAAATATTAATTAAATAATTGTGTGATGTCTACATCCCCCCCGCCTTTGAAATGGGAGGCAGGGTTGCCCGTCCCCTGCGGAGAACGTTCACCACCATGGTATCTTGGAAACTACACCTCTCACCCAAATTACAGAAACAGCAAAGTAGGCATTTCCAAACGTCAAGGACACAGTGGGAGGACGTGTGTGAAACCTCTCTTATTTCATTATACCATCAGGACATGCGATGTCAAGCGGGGGTCCCATGCTGATAATATAATTGGCATCTTGTATGGCAGAAGCAAAAGCATGACACCATGCTCCTCATGTGAAAGATGCATGAAGATGTAAAAAAGGAGGAGAGGAAAAATCCTAAAGACATGTGCGTGTGCGTGTGTGTCTGCATTTGTGAGATGCATCTAAAGTGTGCGTCTGCATTTACAACCAAACTAAACTAAACAAAAGCATGAGTAAACATTGAGACAAGAGATTTCTCAACCTCTTAGAGCGCAACATTCCACAAACAAGACCTTGAAGAAGCCGCGTTGCATTTCACGCTCCGACTCTGAGTCAAAACCGATGCCCCTCTTGTTCACGGCATAAATCACTGGTGAGTCGAAGGAATGTGATGAATTTACATACTCGGCCTGCAAACAGTGCCCTGCGTGAGGATCTTGTAGGCATGGCGGCAGCAGAAACATGACCTTTAAAAGCTGCTTTGTTGAGCAATCCATTCTCGCACACACTGCGGTACCCGGCCTCCGCGTCCCTCGCAGAACCAGGTTGATTGAGCACGGCCGAAATTGGATCAACCATACCTTGCAGGCTGGAGCCCAGAGCCCGTTAAATCACCTGGGCTTCCAGGCAGCCAGAATTCTTGGCTATTTAGAGGGTGGGACGGTTTCCAATCCAGAGCCTGGGAGAGTTCTAAAGCCTCCGACTCTCTGTGACTGACTGCTGTCATGTTGCATAGCACATTTGAGGTAAACTTTCCTTTTGCAGATCTCAGTCTAGACCTACGTACCAAACCTACAGTTATCCTCATGTGATTGAGCAATATTACTACTACTACTATTATTACCCCTTAAAAAACATGTACAGCAGCAGTTATAACAAGACACGACTATATCTCAATGCACCGAAATAATCCAAGTCCTAGTCCTACAAAGTGAAATTTGCCACACCGGAGAAAAAAACGATGTGCATTCTGTGCCTGTTTATGCCATTTAAGGAATTACTCATCTCATTAGTATTGCACAGCCACGGGGGGGAAGTGTGGATGGACAGCGGTGGAGTATCACACCCTCGGAGTCCAACCACCCTCAAGAGTCACATTACACGAAAGAGAGCCAAATTTACAATCCTGCCTGGTGCCACACTGACTGCTAACTGTCTGTGCCAATAAAAAAGCCTCTTACCCTCCCTAAATGTGAGCGCCTGTAGAAGCTATTAGTATCAATCAGATCTCAGAGGAGAAGGCCATTTGAAAGAAAATGAGGCTCAAATCAGCCCTCCAAAATAAAATTGATGTGATATATTAAGATTTATCGCTGACCGCTCCAAACGCACACACACATGTAAGCACGCACAACTCCTCTCCTTCTTTCTGTCACTTTCATATCCCTGTCTTTCTGATCTCCCCCACCCCCCACCACCACTTGTTTCCCAAGTGTGGCCCTATGCATGGAGCTCGGCCTGGGTCGGGCAGACAGTGGCGCAGCTGGGGGCTAATGCAGAGGGTGATGGATGACGATACAGGCTGCAGATGGAGATGTGCCACGGGAGATTAATCGCCAGCAAAGTGAGACAGCTCCTGAGATTTAATTATGCCCCAAAAAGGAGAGAAACAAGAGAGAGAAAAAAAGAGGAACTCTGTCATATTAATAATTTATAAGCAGCAGAGCAGTGTGTTTTTTTGATATTTAAGCTGAGGGACTGTCATTTCCCAACTGCATTGGACTTCTGTTAGACCTTCCCTCGCTGTGAGGGTTGACTGGAGAGGAGTCATGTTGTAATGTGGGACTCAGTGTATATTTCTACGTATGTGCAGAAATGTCAGAAGAATTTTTTTTGTATATGAGGACGTGACAGCTCCACATGCGCTGGGGGGGATGGAGCAAGATCCTGCCAGTTACAGAAACCATCTTTGAGATAAAACCTTTTATTACATTGACTTTATAGATTTATAGATTTATGATTGTCGTCCATCTTTATAACCAGTTCACAGGTGGTCCTGTGAGGTCCACGCAGGGCAGCTCAAGCACAAGCATTAACATTTAATATACAAGCAAATGAAAAACCATTGATACTAACAGCACACTCATGTAGCAACAGGAGACAATGGAAGTGTGGGACAGAACAAAGTGATGTCGTGCAGTCGTTGGTCAATATCTGTTGGGAAATTAGCTAATTGTAAGTTTGTCTGGTTTGTTATTTTACCATAGATATCCCTGAAAACAACAACCAGGTTCATCACTTTTATTGTCCCCTGGAAACATCTCTGTGCTTGTTTGCGCTACTTGCCGTGCGTTGAGCTATTAAACGTATTCATAACCTGTCGACAGGAGACAGCATCCATTATCCATAATGTTTTCTCTTTTAGGGTCGCAGGGGGACCAGTGCCAGCTGAGACCGGGCGCCCTGGACAAGTCACCAGTCTATCATCAGGCTGTCATACAGAGACAAAACAATCACATTCACCCCTATGGGCAATTTAGGGTCTGCAAATTAACCTGCATGTCTTTGTACTGCCAGAAGAAGCCGGAGCACCTGGGGGACACCCACGCAGGCGTGACCACTGCACCACCGTGCCACCCTGCTGACAGCAGAGACAGAGGACCACAAGAGATTCTGAAAGAGAATACTAATGTTTGATCCCACTTTGTTGTGTCCAACTGTTTGTTCAGTGGAGATCTACTGCACCCGCGGGCGGTGTGTGGTTGTGTGGGCTACCTGTTTACTTCATTTCATAATGATGGAAGAGCATTGTTGAAAACTTTTGGGGCTTTAGTTGAGATAACTTGAATTATTTTCTTTGGGTTAAAAAGTAAAAAAATAGGGTGGCAAAGGCATTTTTTTTTACGTCAGTATAACAGTGGCTTATTCTAATTTGTCTAATTTTATTTTATTAAAATGTAAAACATTAAAATTAATTAATTAAACTGGAAAACATTATATAGATATATATAGTGGTGTGCAACACTGCTCACCACCAAGCTGTTCAGGAATTTGTGAAAGTAACTCATCTCCATATTTGCTAAATGCATGAATAAGTGCTCTTTTGACTACAGTAATTTGTAATGTTCAAAAGCTGCGTTCAAGTACAAATGAGCTCATTTGTTTTCACATTGAAAAGTCATGAAACTGCTGCTTACAGAAATAAGCTTAGCATGCCTGCAGTGTTTGTTGGCCTATTTGAACCCATTTAGTCGTATCTATTTGGTCAATTACCAATAACAATTATCTTTATTGTGTTAATAAACCATCACAATTTAGTCAATATGTATTGGAGATATGCCTCATTGTACAGTATGTGGCTTGAATGCCTAAACAGCTTTTTGGATGATTTATTCCAAAGGGCAATCATGGCAATAATGCTGTAATGGACTGAAGACAAATAGACAAAGAAATCAATAAATACGAAATGGGCATGAAATGAGCACATACACAAAACTACAGGCACACACACTCGCACCGGATAAAGAAAATCAGGACGGAGATGATTTTGGCACAATGCCCCGTCCTGTATTCAGCAGTGTGACGCTCCGACTGACAAAGAGAGACAAAAAGAAGCTGTTGGCGGGTCTGACTCATGCAATTACACATCTCCGCCTAATGGGGGACACCATTATTCGAGATGAAAAGAAGGGGGTGAGACACGAGGAGCAGTGTTGACTGTTGGAAATACCATGTGAACACGTCATCCTCAGACACAAAGAAGACGATGTTTGGTCATGTTAAGTCAGAGTTTTGTTTCTTTATCTTTTCTACTTCCAGTGCCGGGAAAGGAACAGAGGAGCTGATTCAGAGTGTGACAGAGGAGAAGAATGTGGAGGCCGTGGAGGGTTTGAAAGAAAGTGCCGGGGTTAGAATGGCAGCGGGAATACCAACGTGGAATTTCCCCTGGTTTCATCTGGCAAATGACTTTAAGTACCTGCTTTTTTTTTAAACACCAAGCAACTAATCCAGAGCATGACAGGAAATATAAAGTTTTTGACATTGATGAAATAGAGCAAATTGAAAGTAAACGCTCAGCTGCTTATCAGCTCGGGTTTCTGTGTAGCCTGAGTGAGCAGTGACAGGTGGCGCCAAAAAAAAACCAGGAACCAACAACTAATCAAAGTTTTAATGATCATAAAGTTAAGATGAAGTTTGCCAAGAATATATTTTTTCCCCCTAACACTTCTGACACAGCAACTGACACAAGGTCAAGTGGTCTGGCTGATTTGCATAAGACTATCAAAGCGCAGCGGCGGGAGGCACGTCTCCATGCCTCTCTGCCTCGCCGCTTCTTCTGATGTTACATGTAAAGGTAGCGGCTGTTAATTTAAGCGGTCCGGGATGATTAAAGAGGGCAGAGGGCTCCGACTCGTTACAGCGAAGCTCCAGAATGAAAATTGGTTGACGGGGGGGATGGGATCGGGAGCGAGCCGATTGGCCGGAGAGATAAGGTGAAGGACCAACAGATTGGACAGAATGAGGAGTCTGCAGTGCGGGATGACAGAGGGTGATGGAGGGCTCCACGGAGTATGATGGGGGTGGATATGCCACCTGCCCTAGCTTCACTGTCCACAGGGGGAAAGACCATTACCCTGATCGATTCCTCCTTGGCATTGGTTCTCAGGTTTTGCTGTCTCCAGTGGAAGAGCGGTGATAGGCCCGGAGGCGGCAAACGAAGACGCAGTGGCTGCTCTGACACACTGGTTGGCTGACGGCGGCTGCTTAGCGCTGCGTTGGGTAAAAAGATGGATTTGCACTAAGGGCAGCCGTGGGACTATTATGGTGTCTGCCTTTAATCTTCAAAGACAACAGCACTGTCATGGACTGGTATGATTTCCCTTTTCAAAGTTGTCTCGGGCTCATTTTAAAACATGAATTACATCTATTTCTTATTTATGCTAATCTCTCCATATTCTACAGCACTTACTCTCAACAGCTCCGAAATATTTGCCATTCATCTGAAGCATAGTTGGACCTCCAATCAGTGAAGGATGAAAAAACTTACTGTGGGTATGTCACTCAGTTAACTATACAGCATTAAACATTGCCCCAGCAACGACCATATAAAAGCTTCAGGTATTGTGTGAGGCTATTAGTCAAGGCCAGCGTACTCTCCTGCTGAAAGGAGAAGGGAAACAAAGCATCTGGATCAGACACACTCCCAGCGCTAACGAGAATGAATCACTGTCAGAAGTGACGGAGGAAGCGATTCAGGAACTTCTATTGAGACGCACACTTTAATTGATAGTTTGGATTTTTTACTTAATTGGCCCCGAGCCTTGAATAGACACCTGGTGGTAGGTGCCTTATAAAAGTGCCCAACGTCACATTTCACTCTGTTCATTTCATCTCTGCCTTGATCAAAACCATGAGAACTATTTTCCCACAGCATTAACGCACCACCTCTCTTCATCATCTGGCGTGTGTGCTCTCTATCGACCAGGGCTCGGCGTGATGATTCACTGACTCGTGGTGGGTTATATGAACAGATAAATCCCTGACAGTATATTTGTTGTAATCCTCGGCTCATGATCTCCTCTCTTTGGACCTCCGGCACCACTGGTCTGTGTTTGAGTAATGGTGGATGTGATTTGTGTCGCCCAGAAACACCAGAGGAGAACAGTGTTCCTCGGCTTCTCCCGCCCAGAGACCCACGGATCTGTGTGTGTGTGTGTGTGTGGATGTATATCACTTTGTGTTATACAGCAGCCCCGAAGCACTTACTTTGAACTGCAAGCTAAAAAATCTATCACTGTTTGTTTTTCTGTGCCTCTCTTCTTCCTCTCTATAAAGTTACCTTGCATACCTTCCTGAACACCGATCCTTAGGTGTAGCTTCACAGTTTCTCTCAATATGCATTGTGCAAAACACAACCTTCTCTCTACAGGGCTCGTTCACGCAAACGTTCCAAGTCACATTCAGCCAAACACTCTTAAATCGTGGTAAATGGCTCGTTTCAACGTGATGAATGCCATCTGTTCAGGAGCGTAATTGACGCCCACAACTGTTATACTTCCATTTGTCGGGGAAGTTTAATGCACAAACAATTTTATTCAAAAGACGATCTACACTCCGCAGAGACTGAAGACAGCACATCTCACACAGTGAGCAGTCACATTAAAAACAGACGCAAACTATTAATCAGCTGCAAGAGGACATCATCAGAGCAGCGGCTGTTGCAGACACGAGCCGTTTTCAGACATGACCGATGTGTAAAAATCCGGAGAATTGGCTGCAGGGTTTAACCAGAGTTTGACTTTCACACATGCACAACAGAAGATGAGGGTGGAGCAGCCGGGTGCAGCAGACAGAGACAGAATGTGACGTAGCTACAGTTAGATGCTAAAATATGTCTCACACAGGCAAAGCTGAGCCTGATTGCAGACTGGTGGGCGTCACCTCGACATGCCAGTCACACAGATGGTACGAGGAGAAAATATCATCCAGTAGAAGGTGCTGCTACACCTTTGTGTCTGACAGGGGAATCGTATTCAGGACTGCGGCCTGCGCGAGGACCCTGAAGGAAGAGAGCACAAACATAGTCAATACTGTGTCATTGTATAATATCAATAGATATCAATAGATATATTGATATTAACATAATTCACATAAACAATGTGCTTTCACTTATCTGTCATCAAACAATATGGTTTTTGTCTCGATATTGCAGCCATGTCGCATATTTAACACCACTGAGCAGAGAAAAAAAAGAAAAAGAAGTTACCTTTCTCTACATCTCTGCAGTGACGTCTCTATGTCCATTAAATAAATGCATTTCTGTGCATTGAACACTAGGGAGCAGAGTCTCAGTATGAAACAAAACGAAACAAAACTATGTGGAAGTGACACATAAGGCATCGGAGCAAAAGAGTTTGACTAACTACTGAATTGAAGCATTTTAAAATTGTCATGACGGAATAAAATCATAAAGTCAAAGAAAAATACTGCAGCAAACCCTGATGATTAAACAGAATTTCTTTTATTCTAGTTGAATTCGGCTTCATGTTTAGTGTTTTGGAGAAAGGCAGACTCCGAACATCGCTCGCACCACAGCTTCGGAACCATTAGAAAAGCTCATTCACCAGACAAATAGTTCTAAGTGCGTGAAAAGCGGCGGATGCCACGCATTTTCCTTAACCACTTAAAAACAAGTCTGTTCAATTTAGAGATTTCTTTGCATGAGGCACATTGTCTCCGTCTCATTGAAGAGAGAATCCTCTCTGCCGCGTCCTGATGTTTTCACATTCTTTCATCACAGCATGTGGAATCCAGCGGGCCCCTCTGCTTTATTTTTCTTGGATAAAAACACAGGTTTGCTGTTTATCTGAAGTATCGGCATCTGGCACTTATTACAGAGGGATAGTAAGTGAGTGCAAACTCAGATTATTAGGATTACTGGTGGATCGGTGGAAGGACGGGATTCATAGCAAGGTTAATAATAGCAAACTCTCCTTGTACCCACAGTGGATGGTAGCCCTGCGGCCTTTCCCTACATTCTAAACATCTGAGTATCCCCCCCGCTTTAGGAGCAGTCCATGGTAAAAAAAAACTCAGAAGCTGCTTTGCTACAACACGTGTATGCAGATGCTTAGAAGCATGACAGCATAATGACAGCATAATGACAGCACTTGCGAAGACCACGTACCAAGAGACGTTAACAAAAGAGCTCCACGTTTTACAAATAGCTTTCTCACACCGACAGGAGGATGATTCACAATCATCAGTAATTCCTCTAAAAACAGAAATGCCACATTCACAGCTCCAACACCTCGCCGTCACATTTCTAACACGGCGCTATCTTGTCAGCATGTTTGTGTCTGTATCCGCTGTGGCGTGTGTGCGTGCTGGATATGCGGCTCCTCAAGGCAGATATAAAAGGGCCACTAATCCAGAGCGACAGAGGAATAAACTAAAATCCCTAATCTCATTGATCCCTCGCAAAAAATCTTTCAATTATACTCCACCACTGAGGGTGGCAGCGTGCACACAGAGAGAGATGCAGCAAAGGTAACCATCTCCTCCTCTCATTACCGAGCGAGGAGAACCGAGAGCTCAATGAAACACGATAATGAAATACCACACGCGAGCCGACAGATAGGCAGCTCTGTTCAAAAAAGGGGGGGCTGTCAAGCTGCTTTATGACCACGACAACATGGACGTCTGACAATGTGCTGCACGACCGGCAGCAGGAACACTTGGTGGTATCGCTGGGGAAGAATGTAGTTAGTCTTATCAGGCGTGGGAGTGGGGTGGAGGGTGGCAGGGCTACAGAGGAGCGCTCTCGCTGGAGGGTAGGCATTTAAAAAAAGGGTCTACAGGGTGAGGAGAGGAGAGGAGAGGAGAGGAGAGATAAGAGGAGGAAAGAAAAGCAGGGGTAGGAGACGAGGAGAGGAGAGGACAGGAAAGAAGAGGGAGATGAGAGGCGATGAGAGGACAAGAGAGGAGAGGAAAGAGGAGAGGAGAGGAGAAGAGAGGAGAGAAAGAAAGAAGATAGGAGAGGAGAGGAGAAATTCAGAAAGCTCCACAGATGCAGGCACAACTAAGTGACCCAGTTTAACAGCCTAAAGCCTGCTACCTATTATCACAGGGGAAGCGTGTTTTTCTCCTGCAGCTTCAGCATGGAGGGCAGACCCTCTCTGATATCTGTGTGACAGCTAGAGGGCTGCTGCTGCTGCTGCTGCCTGCTGCCTGCTCATTGATTTAGGGGTTGTGTTTTTATCCTGTTCATTAGAGCTTTCTAAGAGGTTGGAGCGCTTGTAGGTTCGTGACATTTCAGCTAGTCACATCAAAGACTTTGGCAAAGGGGGTATGCGCGGAGCAGCTGGGGGTACGAGGGCTGGGAGCCTAAGGTTGAAATTGGTTATATATATACACGCGTAAAAAAACAGACAGATGAGCCAGGATCCCTGTGCTCTATTTTCTTCTCTTTCGACATTTTGCTCCCTTAAAAAACAAAAATAAGTCCAGCTGCAGCTCCTGGACTGACGGTGACCTTTCAAAAACAGGTTAGAGAACCTGTTCTGCGTCTGGCCTTCCTTGCAGTCCCCCTTCTTCCCCGCTGTAAAGCAAATGTTAGTTTTAGAAGTTAGCTTGATCGGGCCCACACTCAGGGAAACGTGGACGAGCAGAGTTTGATGTATGGCACCAGATGCCCGGTGCCAGATGTTGAACAGGCTGACATGCAGGCCTGGCACGAGGCTGGTTTTCGGGGCTGGCCGTGAACTAATTAATCTACTCCCGCCCTGGTTCCACAGAAGGTCACGGATGGAAATGTGCGGGTTTGCGAATATCTGAACGTCTGGGTGTACGCGTCTGCACGGAATGAAATAAATACCGAGACAAAAGCTTTTGTGTCTGAGACGGTGCCCGTTTCTGCGAGTGGCTCACTATCAATGAGTGATTGTACGAGCATATGCCTGGTATCCTCTTTGTGGGAGTATGTTATGGCCAAAGAGCATGTCTGCCAGTGAGAGGATAAATTGAAACAAGATGTGCCGGGCCCTCGCTCCTTTGAAGGTGTTCCACATCATACCTCCGATTCTGTCGGAGGGTCGGAGCACCACCATAAAAGGACACTCTGTTTACCTTAACCTGCGAGCGTCTGCTTGCCAGATGTTGCAAAGTTTTTCTTTCATCTCCTCACACGAACCTTATTTTTATTTTTACAGCGAGTTTGTTGCTCTACATTTTTGCACTGGTGGGAAGGAAGAAAAGTAAACTTTCTCTCTGCTGCAGGGAGGAGAAGCTAAATTTGAACAATGTTTAATTTGACTTTGCAAAGCTCGCCGGGATTGAAGGATTTGGGTGGCGAGGCAGACCAGGTTCACTCTAGTCTCTCTGGCACTGATGAGGACATTGATACCACAGCGAGGCTGGGATCTATAAACATGGCCTTTACCTACACATGTCGGACTTTGTCTCAAAGTCCCTGTTATTCTAACAGAAATGTTGCCCTAGCTTCACTTACAAGATGATTGCTGACGTCGGCTAACGGCTATTTAACGTCATTGTCTTGTCCTTTAAGACAGTGACACAAATGAAAGGGAAATATACAATATCGATGAAACATATTCAAGCGTATATAACAAAGCATCTCTTTTACTGTATATGTGCCATGACTTATAGAGAATGAGCGTAACGCAGAGTTAGTTTGTGTTTCATGTTTCATTCCCTTCGAAAAGGGAGTGTTATGATGCACGACACGGCTTAGTAATGTTACAGCATGAAGAATGAGATCTTGACTTTTCAGCGGTTGCACTGAGGGACCATGTGGTTTGAGGTACATTTTTTCCATATTGTTGGGCAGAGACGCTGGCACGACTCAGCAGGGGAAATCCAGGGGAGTTTGTTCAGCTATTACTTTTTGCATTCGGCAGAAAAACTTAATGGAGAAAAACCCTCAGACAAATCCGCACTCGCTCACTTAATGTAAAACAGATATGCTTAACATGAAAAGCACATATGGTCCAAATGCACTGTGCAAACATTCTGCCAGAGCTGCTGCTCTTATCAGGTTGTTTAAATACCGGCAGAAAATCTCCCTTTTAAATGAAATCAGGAAGGACACTTCACACAGAAATACTTTTAATGTAATTATTTATAAGAAATTGTTAATGTTGAACCTTGAGTTATTTGGATTTAAAAGAGCCATTGAAATTCGCTGGCAGTTAAAACCAGCAATTATAAGACCCTTAAAGGGAAAGAGGGGAGGAAAAAAAGGAGTGAGCACAGAAGGTCACCCGCTCTTGATTTTTCCATGAAAGAAGGTCTAACCATAGAACTTGATTAATTAAAAGAGCACAGAACAGTAGCAGTGTAACATTTTACGTAAGGCAGAAACATGCTGTTCAATAAATGCAATCGAAAAAGATGTTGGTTTCATATTTGTGTGCCAGGTACCAGGCATTTTCTTTTAAGGATACGGATTTAAGAGAGGCTTTCAATAAGATTTTTATGTAAGGCTAATGGAGGCTTTCATAAATAAATACATTAGGTGGAAATGAACTTGAGGGACTTTGGTAATCGCTCTTAAAAAGGCAACCAGGACACCTCAACAAGGTGCCATGTTTGAGGGAAGATGACACTTCAAAGAGAGGAATTTCTGACTGTGATCATGAATAGTTCTGCTTTGATCCGACAGATAACAATTACACCCTATTGTTTGGTGAACATAAAATAAAAAAAATGTTTGCTTTGAACTTAACATTTCAAAGCCAGCTCTTGCTGCTGATTGGTTTTTACTCAGGTGAGTCCATTTGAACTAAGATCCTCTGCAAAGTGTCTTTTTCTTCTACTCGCCAAGGTCAGACAGAGACACTGCTAATTGCTCCTCATTCAGTGGCCACATGCCCACAGTCAAGAGAAAACCTATTTATTTTTTTATCTATGATAACGAATAAAGGCTCTGGCAAAATGAAAAAGAAAATATATGTGTTCACCTTGGTTATTGATTGGTTAGATATTCACAACAATGAATGCATACAGTGGAAGAAAGCCTGCACCCCCTGCTTCCTACTCACTCTGCTCTGCTGTATTTTGCTCCTTTAACACACACATCCTTGTGCACAACCCCTACAGACTGGCTGCACAAAGAAAAAAATAATAAAGGAGAATTTTTCCTCATTTTTCTTCCTATTATTTCCCACCTGAAACCCCCTAGTCTCATCCTCCCCTTTTCTGTCGGAATAGAAGTGACAGTGCTTTCAAAAGGATGCTTGATTAGGGAGAGTGCAGTGTACTCGCTGGCTCCTGCGGCTGTTGTCAGGCTTGTCTCTGCGCCACTGCCTCTGCTGGTGAGATTCATCCTGTTTGTCTTGGTACAGTTGCAACACGTTTCCCTCTGAGCTGATGTGCACCTTCACTCCCTGGAAAGAGAGGGGGGTTCAGAGTAGGAGGAGAAGAGCGGCGCCGAGGCGGATACCTGCACCGGCAGATACTGTACATAACGCTTACGGTGCTCCTTTGTTTGCTCTGCTTTGAAGGCACTGCCACACCTTTTTTATGTGAACACAGATTCATATATTGCACAGCGGCTGTATGACTATATAGCACAATCAACCCCTGCTACTGTATATCCTGCTCTGTGACTGGAGGTTATTGTGTTAGCGTTTGTTTGCGCGTGTGAGTGTGTGTCAGGCGTACTCACACCTGCATAAAGGTTGTGACTGAATATGTAAGTGTTGCTGCTTGTTTTCCCCTCTGTTGTTCAGTTAGAGTTTAACTCCACCGCCTTGTGCTTGTCACCTTCTCCACTAACGATACATGATTAAATATAACTATGGCATTGCTGAGCTCTGCCTCTTGTGTGCAAGCATGCTATTTAGCCCCTGCAAGAAAAGGAGAACTACAATGGTACTCAGTAGAGTGCATTTTTCCACCAAGATCCCCTTAGACCCCTTAAATTCTGCACCAAATCCGTCATGTTCATTTGGACATAGTTTCCAAACTATCTAAGATACATGCAGACTGCTGAATCCACATTATCTCAGCTTCACATTGGTAGTTCCTATTTGTTACCGTACAGCAGCTGAGAAAAGCCACGTTTACACAAAACTCTTAGATGTTAGTTCCATGAATATGCCTGATTCTTTACATTATGAATTATTCCCTGGGAAATTTGTGAAAATGTCATAATCCCGCTCTCAACATGGTTAAAAAAACAACCAGAAATCTGTTCTTGTGTAGTGGTAGGGCGCCAACCTCCATCAAGGCCCAACAGTCCCCTTAAATTCAATCAAACTGCACTAAATGCACTCACTCAAAGAAATCAGTCCACTTATTATGACTGATCTTTTTCACCAAGATCCATGAATTACTCCCTGGGATATTGGGAACAATGTCAAAAACGCCATATTTTCTAATGGTAAAGAAAGTGATACAAAATTCCTAGATTCAACCCTTTTTTTTCAGATCCACTCCAAAAGTGAGAGGCTTCTTTCTTGGCCCATGTCTTACCTTCCACCAAGTTTTGTGGGAAAGTATTAGTTTTTTATGTTATCCTCCAGACAACCATAAAAACACATTGACAGGAGTGCAAAACATAACATCTTTGGTGGAGGAAATAAAAAAAGAATAGAAAGACGCAGCAAGTATCAAAGTGTGATATTATTGTCCACAGACACCTTATTTTGATGCAGGAGGAAACAAATGTGGTTTGAAAGGTGTCACTTTCAGTGTACTGGCTGTTAGGAACAGACTTAATTATCAGCCAACCAGGGCGGATGCAACCCAACGGACCGATCAACATCTCTCAATCGTGGAGCACAAAAGCATCTCGAACCACAACAAATGGGTCTTTATACAGTGCAAATCTATTTCATGACGATTTATTAATTGTAGATTATTATTGACACGAGGGGAGAGAGGCATGAATGGCTGCAAATAGGAACAAGCTTTTTATCTGACTTTTTTCTTAACCCGGAGCAGCAGTGACCCCGCAGACAGCCGGGCCACAGCACTGGACTAAACACCTATTAACTCAGTCTGCCTGCTTTCCAAAGGGACTCTAATTTCTCTGAAAAATGTCAGACATCATAATAAAAGCTCGG
This sequence comes from Pseudopleuronectes americanus, assembly GCA_038501795.1. NCBI lineage: Eukaryota > Metazoa > Chordata > Actinopteri > Pleuronectiformes > Pleuronectidae > Pseudopleuronectes > Pseudopleuronectes americanus. The sequence goes on along the minus strand of CM076730.1, from coordinate 13,979,243 downwards.
GCTGAATTCAGCAGGAGGAACATTTATCCACCTCCTCTATCTGCCAGCCGGCACTTTTTTATAATGATTATGATTTTGCGGTGGTTATGTGAGAATAGATAATTTTAGGTAACTGGTTTCACTTCTGACAGTTGCTCCTTACAGGGAATGCCTCAAGAGAAACCATCTGTCCAGGCCTTGTCTGACTTTAATAATCATTAAAACACTGTGAGCTCAGCGCAGCATGGAGCAGCTCTCTATGATTCACATCACACACAGCTCATCCCTCATTAACGGAGCCACCAGGGCCCTTGATGTTGCACTGGCCAGGGTTACCTATAGGCCAGTGCCCGTCTGTTTTTAAAAGGGGGTTCAACGAGCAGCTAAAAAGTAAAGTACTGTTTCCATCCAATGGCACACTGATGAAAACGAATGAGTCACTTTAATGTGCGACTTGCTCCAGGAAGCAAGGCTGCGACTTAACATACAGCATGAAAGTCGAAGGTGTGCTGCTGCTTTGCATGCATTAGCAAATCCTGCACAAAGCGTGAAAAGACTGAAGCTGGGGAAGCAGAGAGGCAGGCTTATCACTCTGTGTGGCTCATCTTCCAAGACTGACAGTCTGCCCACAGAGTGTGAACTGTCATGGCACAGAAAGCCAAGCAGCTGCTCGATGCTAATTGTGGCCCTCAGGTGAGTAGGCAGCCGACGCTTTCTAAGTCACCTGAACACAGCAAGTCAGAGCAAAGTCAACAGCAGAATATTCAACTCAGAGACCAGCTTTAACTGCAAACGTCCATCAGTCTACTGCCGAATAAAACACTGTATTTAGTTGTTGTTCATTTCTTCCACATATGGACCTTGTGCACTTCTCAACTGCAACTTTTAAATTGGTGGACAGGAATTTGTGTAACTGTGTACGCATCTTCTTAACTCTTTCCCAGCAGAGATCTGCAATAGCAAATGTCTGGTTCAACAATTAGATTACGGTTTTATTAATCATCATCGTAATCAATTATCCACATCAAGCATTGCTATTGTTATTGGCTGTTCTCAGTTTGTTTCATTATCTCGCACTCTGGCATAATAAGGTTATTTTCTAAACCTTTTGAGGGTGTGTGTATGTACAGAATAACTTTAAAATACATGAACAGATTTTCAACAAGTTTTGTGGGAATATTACTTTGTAGGATATCTCCGGAATGTCCGTTGTGTGAAAGTGCAGAGTGGAAGTTTTAGCTACAAAGTAAATATTGAACCCTGCCTGCCTGCAGAGGTCGGTAATAACTTTATGGATGTTTTAATGGTCAGGATTTCTCAGGGTGCTTCTGAAACAGTGTGTTTGTGTGAGAGCAAAAGAAGGAGAAAGCGAGAGTAAGTGATATCGGGGCAAAGAGCGCTGCACACAGCTCTACCCTGAAGCTACAGCAAGTTAGAGACCTTGAATGTTGTGTTAAAAGATTAGACTCATTATAACACTCTCGCAGGACAAATATAGTATATACATATACCCATATAATATTCAATTTTGTTGCACATTTTTTGTCCTTACTCTGGCCTTGCTGGTACCTTGAAAGGCAGTGTTTAAATCCTAGTTATTATTATTATTATCTGGGGTTATTAAAAACTCATTTGATATTCATGTGACAATAAAACGGCCACTGTAGGTTGATACAGTTTTATAATTCGGTAGAAAAATTTGGGTTATTGTCCCTGAAAACAAGATGTCAGACCCAAAGTAGCTTTAAATGTCTGAGCAGCTCATTAACTGTTTTATTGTTACACTGGATATTCTGGGCTACACTAAAACAAGAGATTGAGCAAGGGGGAAAGCAATACAGAGGAATAAATAAAGCAGCATCACATGTATTGCGACATCTTCAGAACTGGTACGACACAACGTGATGAAAACCCAATGATAAGATTTGAAAAATAACATTAAAATAAAGACGCACAAGCAAAATGTGTAAAATTAGAGCCTAAACCCAATCTGTGTGTTTCTTACACCAAAAGCATATGGTGTAAGGACCACAAATCACACAATACGCACACAAACACACAATCACACATTATCATAGGATGAACAGTATTTTCAATCCCATTTATTCGTGGCCACCCGATAAATGGATCCTGACAGAGTGGCGAATGTGAAGAGGAGACAAAATGCAGAATTTCTTATTTACTTCCAAAAGACTCACAGTCAAATAAACTGCATTTGCTTAGGTTGTAATAAGCTTTTTAATTATGACCTTTCCAGCGCGGTTGTGTGCAAGTGTGTTTCCTCTGTGTGAAAAAGAAAAAGAGGGAGGGAGGGAAGAGGAATACTGCTTTCTATCCACCAGCCTGTTGCCCTGTGGCGATGACATGGTCTGTAGGAGTTTCTCCATTAGTACGCGCTGACCTAATGTAATAAACATCCAGGGCTGATTCCTCCCAGACCATGGCTACTCTATCACAGATGATAAACCCTGTTCTGGTGAGGCTTGGGGGAGTGCAGGGGAGTGGGTGGAAAAAGGGGGGCGGGTGGGGGGGCTTAAAGGGTGAGCGCAGGCGTTACAGACAGCAGCCGAGACGGACTATCATGCCTTTGCGTCAGCCGCAAACCCCCGTTCCCCTCGCTCCCTCTGTCTGCATTCTGCTTCACTTGTCAGGAAAATTGGCAAGCAGTGGGAATGAAAAAAGCGGATCAAGTTGAGCAAGCTCCCAACTCAGAGGCCATGCCCAGGCGTTTGAGGAAAAAAAAGAAAAAACTGTCCTCCCACTTGACAAAACAAGTGGAGGAGAAGAGGAGAGAAAGAAAAGAAACCTTAGGGTTATTTTTAGACCAGGCTTTACAGCTGCGAACAGTTTTTTTTTACACCGCAACCAAAAGTTGTCAGCTTTGACTACAACTTCTGAGCGCTCGCTAACCACACAGGGAATTGCACGAGACACAGCAGTGCAAAGATTAGTTTCTGTTGAGAGAAGTTAAATTTCCCTCTTAACATCGCTGCACTTCCAGCCTGAGATGTGTTCAAATGGAAAAGTGTTGGCCGGCGGTGCGTGGTTCTGTCCTACAGCTGCCAAACTTCACCAAGTCAAATTTCCTTTTCGCACTAAAATGTTCAAATGAGCTGTTCGTCGTTATCCCGCTGCTCATCTCGCCCCGGCAGCTCTCACTCCGAGGACTCGAGGGTGGGATTCAGAATGTGTGGTATCTGTCGGAAAGGAAGGTGTTTATCTTTGGGGAGATTCTGCCAGAATGTGCACAAGGAGGAAAAAAAGGGTTTGAACTCACAAAACCTGAGGCACAGCCTGAACTTTACACAGACACACACTCATCCTTTGAGCACTGTATCAATATCAACACTCTGCCATGTGTCACTGAAGACTGACTCTTATAAAAACTAGCAAGAAGGGCTCAGTATAAAAGCAAAGGGGGATTTTGTGTGCCGGTGTGGCCACAGCAACACTGAGCTTTAGTGATTAATATACCTCCCACAGTGTGCTCCCAGCGAGTGAGAACCGTGGGAAGCTCTGCAATCTGGTCAAGAGCCGGTCTCGAACTAGTGTATTATCGCGCCTTCACCTCAAGTCAACTCTTAAAAGTCTGACTTTTTGACATGTCACACAGAGTAAGTTCCCTGTGTCCGTTTTGTAACTCTCGGGTATGACTTCCACTGCCACTTCTTGCAGCTTCTCTCTTAATGCCAAAAGTTGTAAAAAAGAAACTTATAATGAAGTGGGAGAAGTATTCCGCCTTAACTTTTGGACAGCAGTGGAAACTGTAATTCAGATAACTGTGATGAAGTCATGTGTACTTAAAACAGACTTTACCGTTATAGATCTAGAAGTGTTAATGCCGATTGTGATATTAGTGAGTAAAAACGTTACAATACAGATATCATCTAAAAAAAAATCTGTAATCTGTAGTTCCTAAAATGTCTTTATCAAACCCTTAATGACAAAGAAATCTGAGGCATCATTATTCAAAGCTGCAGAATACATGTGTTATTAATAACTATAAATAGAAAGAAAACATCAATTTAACCTAAAATATAAAAAATGAAATAGGAAACTAAACAATACTTATATGTAAAATATGAGTAAAAATGCTGATTATTTTCAAGATGTGAATAAATATTATAAATAGCAAAAGCAGCTGAATGTCAAAAACATCTTAAATCCCAGGGGATTGGTCTGGAAAAGGCTTATACTCTATCTACCCATTATTTTTCAGCAATCAACAAATCCGTCAGGTTCTACTCAAAACAATGGTGAGTACATTGGTATAATTGTCGGAAGTGGAGTGTGAGCGTCTACAAAACTAAGGGAGCATCCTAGAACCTTGTCTGTGTGCACAGTGCAGTCACAGTGAAATGGAAAAGCACTTGTTGGGGATCTGCTTGGCAGCGATCCAGCCGACATCTGCTGACAAGAAGACTGGAACCGACAGTGGACGTCCACATATTACACAGCAATACTAACTGATGACACTAAGGAAAGCCCAGTAGTGTTTTCCCTCTTTGTTTTAGCCATCCAGAAGAAACCAGTGTTGTCTGTGTTGTTCCTGGTGAGAGCTGGGGTGGCTTAACCCTAAATCTAAGCACAGCACGACAGCGAACCCATTAGGAGCCCGTGGTAAACTAATTGTCTGACAGGGGTGCAATGCCCTCCAGTTTTCTCTGCTCCCTGTGCATGTGTGGCCTCTTGTATGTGTGCCGCTAATAACACACAGGCAAAGGATAGCCATGGACTTCTATGCTTCATACACAAACAGGAGGGAGATTACAGTCAGAGAGATGTAATTAAGTGGATTGCTACGAAGGCAGGAACAAAAACAAGTGGAGGAGCAACTTGTTTTCAGGTTTGCTGATTTATCGACTGCGTCTGAACGGACTGGATGTGGCTGCGAATGTGTGCGTGTGCATGCAGGAGCGGGGGGGATTTGTTAGCCCTGAAAGGATAATACAATCCACAAACAACTGTGATTAAAAGTTCTCCGAAAGGTTGCCCTGTGGCTTTTCATGAAAATATACACAAACGCCACATTAATCCAAAGAAAACAAAGCTAAATCTCTGACAATTTCATATATTGCACATTATCTGTGACTCTAAGAGCCCCATTGTACTCAGGAAATAGCCACACACCTCACTGGGAATGTTCTGCAATTACTGCATAATCACTGTGGGCTAATTTCATACCACATTTACAAAAACGGTGTTATCAAAAGGGCAAATGCAGCTCAGAAGCATCAGATATAGGTTAGAAATCCACCTCTGGAGATGATTTGAACCACATTGTAGACGGATGTTTAAAAGCTGTAAATCCATATTTTTTCCAAGAGCTACATATAATCTTCACCATAGGTGTAATACATCATGAAATCGTTCAAAACCCAAACTACTTCTGTTCAATCATTCTCACTGCTAACACGTACAAGCTCTGATACCTGTGGTGTGATGCTTTATATTTAACAAACTGAGGTATTTTATTTTTAACATGATGAAACTAGTCATTCCAACATTTGATGCTGGGGTCAGCTCCCGTTGACCCATCTGTGTGATCTCAGCACTGTAGGAACAATATTTAGACAACCTCCAAAATGAACCACAACCCAACTGTGTGTCCAATACAGCAAAGCAAGTTTTTAAATTCATGGCATTTTAAAGTGCTCTTCATAAAATATAGAAGACATCAGGACCCATTTTAAAACATTTAAAAAGAAAAGAGTTGACAGTGCAACTGTGAATGTCCATGAAAACAAACAAAACCTCCACCAATCAACGCAACATATTCTATTACTGATACAGTAAAAGGGGTAAATCGGGAGAGATGGAATCAGACTGGTGACCGAGCACACAGAGATCCATGTGGCTGAGGTCAACTAATTAATTTGTAATGAAGCATAATTATAATTTCCGGACTAAATGGGATTCCAGTGGTCAGTTATCATTTCTGCTATTTCTGGATAGTCTTGATATTACAACCTAAATTAGTCATTATACGAGAATAAAATCATTTTACTGTTAGATATCATGTTATCCCACTGTATTCACATTGCTCACACGTTTGATGGTTTATTAAATTGCTATGAAGGTTTTGAAAATCCATATGTAAATGATCCCTTCAGGGAAGACAGAGAAACAATTCCAGACAATGTCATAATAACATTTGACATTATTGAAGCCTGCTACGACAGAGAGTGGCTTTTTGATTAATACCTATACATCACAGCAGACAGTAACAGGGGAAGTGTAAACGCTGCGTAGGAAGTGACATTATAAACCAAACGGCGCTTATTCAGAACAGTTGTAAACATTCAGGCGCTTTAATTTATGCTCCCGTCTTTTTTTCCCTCACATTGTTATGATAGTGTTCCTGCAGATTCCGCCCTGTACTGTTGGATAAGGTGTGATCCAGCAGCTCAGTGCTATCCGGCTTAAGACTCCCACTTGAGCTGGAATTTTTACTGCAATGCTATCAAATCTGTCTCCATGCTGAGAGAGCTGGGCGCACTTCCTGCTGACATATTTGCATTTTCATACATCTTCTGACAAATCTTGGGGGATGCAGGCCATTAGGAACCTGGGCTAAAGGTACTATACAACATGAATGCTAAATGAGCTGTTAAGTAAAATCACCATCCTCATATTTCCTGTCCGGGGAGCTTGGCAGGGCCCTGTCTAACTGCTGGTTGTGACATATTGCTACAAATGTGAGTGAGCGAGTGGAACGTATAGGCTCCCTTGCAAAGTAGGGAGGCCATGTTACTCATGCATTAATTGTTCCTATGATCAAGGTCTATTAAGCGATTATGCATTATACATTTACAGGAGACTTACTATGTTTTTTTCTTTCCTCTAGTGTCCTGTATATTTTTTTTTGTGTGTTTATGAAAAAGATTTACAAAGTCAAAAAGCCCAAAGTCAGGGTAAAGGAACAACAACCCCCCTAAATCCCCTAAAGCTCCTCCCACATTCGCACAATTCAAGGCTAGCCACTATTGAGCACGGCCCCCCCGAACAAACCCAGGTAAAGCGAGCACTGACGCCAACATCTAATACAAGTGCAAAAAGCTTTGGCCAATCAGAGCACACTCGGCTGTATACGAAGGGGGGGCCTTAAAGAGACAGGCGCTAAAACCACGCATTTTAGACGGAGGCTGAAAAAAGGTCATTATGAGGAAACTGATGCTCTTTCTGAACATTAGAGCAATAAACCTTTTCAAGTACTGACACAAATTACAATCATGAACCTGCATATGAGCACAACATGTCTCCTTTAAATATTACTGGTGGAGCCTTGACTTATTAACCAAGGCATTATAAAATATTTCTGCCTGCTTTCTCATGCAGCATTACTATTTATGTGTTTTTTTCTAATGCTGACTTATAAAAGAGACATTGATTTAGTTCATCTTACATCTTTTAGACCACCAGACTATTTTGATGTTTCATGAAATGCCATCATCGACGTGCTATCTTTGCATCATCATCAGCCAATCATCTGCCTGAAACACAAACAAACAAGAATCAAGTGGTTCGAGCCTGGTGTGCTCTCGCATGCACAAACTGTACGAGGTGTCCTTGTTTGCATCGTGTTCAGGTTAGTGTTCCTGAAGATCAATAATTGAAAGGTTTATGAAACCGACCTTTGGCGTGATTAGTCTTCCTCTATATTGATGCCATCTCCAGTGACTTCTACGCCAAAGCACTTCTTCACTTTGAAAAGCCGTGCCTCGGCTTGAAAATGTAAATTCGAACCAGCTCGGCATTGAACTTAATTCTTTGCTCGCTCGCTCTCTGTGTCTCTCTTCCTCTCCCCGCGTCTCCCTCATCTAACCACACATCAAAGCGCAGGGTGTTGAAGCCCCGTGGTGAGTGCTCCAGAGGCCCAGCGTAGTCCACATCCACCGAGGTGTCTGCATGGGAGCCAAGTTTAGAGAATCACCAGGACTTTCAACAACTTAACATCTTGTAAAAGTGGGATTATGATTTCTGATTCTCTTTTATATCCCTGAGTCTGACAGCGCTGTCGGCCTAATACCAATCAAAACAACCAATTGTCGAATAGACGGATAACCTCCGTCTCCAGGCGATTTCAAGGCCCGCTAAGGAAAATGAATCTGACTGCATTTCCACAGAATAAAGCCATTCAGACACGGCTGCCAGGGAGTGCAGGTTAATGGTAGCCAGGTTTACATCCTTACATCTGTGAAGGAGGTTAATCAAATATTTTGCTATCACTTCCCACCGTTAGCTTGTCTTTTGTTGATCAAGTACACACATTGACACACTTTGCACAGGCTGGAGGAGGGATGTGTGTTGAGTGGTCTGTAATTCAATGAAACGCAATCCAAAATATGTGTATATCATATTATTTTATTCCAGCTGTTACTTCAAATGAAATGTCAAACCCATCCCTGCTTCAAGTGATCTATAATGTGCTTTGGTGAAAAGACAATTACTTTTCAAAACAATGGGAAATGTACAAAATGTTTTCAGAGGACAAATGAAAGTGTGAAAAGGATATATTCTTTTTGAACCACATTTAAAAACCTCAGTGTTAATTAATTAGCATCATTTAACAAGTGTATATATAGTGCGTATATGTATTATTATATATCAAGAATATATAGTCTATGGGAGTTATCAGACAGCACATACGGCACAGATAAAGATGTGATGTTTCAATTTCTCGTGTACTAAGTAATTAACTTGACATGGTGGGTATGAAAACATATCCAGGTGAAGAAGAGAGACGAGGGAGACATTAAAGCCTGTGCGTGTGTGTGTGTGTGTGTGTGTGTGTGTGTGTGTGTGTGTGTATGTGTGTGCGTGTGCCTTGAGGCTTGCATAATTTCCAGCTCTTTTAAAATATTCTGTTAATTGCCTTTCATAGCCATTAGTCTGCCAACTGCACACTGGAAAGAGAAGAGACACACAGCATTCCTCATTACACACCCTACTGTTTGTGGCATACTCGATAAATGTACAGTTTATATAGTATTGGCACTCGGTTGCTTATATGTAGAAAATACAATAAACAAAGTGCAGCAATTGTGGAAAATAAGAAATAAGAATTTTCCTTTTCTTGGACCAACAACGAGGTGGTTACTGAAAACAAAGGCTGGCAAGGCTTTGCTTTCACTGCTGGTATTTGGGTTGAAACAGAAAACAGGTGAAGATCATGGATTTATCGATTCCTAATGTGTCAAGTCCATTGAGACTCAAACATAGCATGAGATTATTCAAACTAAAACAGGGCCGGCAGCATTTCCAATTTACTTAGGCTCATAGCGTGGAGACGTTGGAGTTGTCAGACGTAAATGTAGCATAAGTGATGCATCTTAAATCTAAAACGTATTAATGCAGATGTAACCCCGGGAGGTGGAGTTATCCTCAGCTCCTCCAAAGTGTGTTGAGATGTCCTTGAGCAAAAGACACAGAACCCCTAACTGCTCCTAATGCTGCATCATCGGAAAGCAGTGGGAACTAGTGTGTGTGGAAGTGGAACAGAGACATAATCTGCTCTCACACATGCACTGAACTCCAGATTCACTCGAAATCATCAGGAGGGAGGGACTGCACGTGAGAATCCAAATGTCAGGAGTCAGGTGCTCTGGATGTGGGTCGACGCCAGTGTTCATGTGCTGAATGCAAACACATGGGATTTCTGCATTGGAATCTAACGTCATGTCCTTCCTGCTGCTCTACCCAGACGCCGGCCCTCACCTGAATACTCCTGATATTTTCCTGCTGTTGTGAATGTGTGTGACTGCTGAGTTCTTCATGCGTGAAAGTCAAACTCTGCAGAACGCCAAGTCCTTTTTGTCTGGACATTTTCTGGTTTTCATACCTTTAAACTGCAATATATTATCGGGTGCTTTGATTGGTTCACAGATGAAAAACATGAAGAATTTTTTTTTAATTCCGTCCATTTCACCAAACTAAATATTTGTGAAATGGGACTGACAATAATAAATGAGTTGACTAACATGAACAGCATGTACTCCAGCTTCAGAAAACTTGTGCATTCATGTTGTTTTGCCGGATTTGTAAAGAAAAATCACTTGACTGCATTCACCTGTATTTTTAGAAGTGGCTAAAAATGTTCCTAAAATCTGCCGAATGCCTTCGAGACCTTGAAAAGCCCCTGGGACAGGATTGTATTTTTAGTCCTAAAAGATATGTTTTCTCTCTTGGGGAAAAAGAGAGAGAAGTGACAAAAGGTAAATTATCTTGACGATGCCAAGGGGCGGACATGTTTGGCTCCCATATTTTTCATCTGGTTACCTTGGGCTCCTGTCTTAATGCTGAGCTGCTGCTCCTGTCGTGACCCGCAGCAGGTTTTTGGAGTATCTGTCCATGTGTTTTACAGCTGTGGGTCTTTTAAGTATAAAACCTGGTGGAAAGATGGGGTGTGGGCAAGATAGGATTAATAACCACTTTCCTGAACATTGCATTCATATTTGTGGATGGTTCTGTCAATTTCTCAGGAATTATGAATGAATCTCGGTTGGAAAAAGAGGTATTTATGATCTCGAGATCTGTGATGATATCTGATAGAAATGTGTAGAATTGTTTGGCCTTGACGGATTTGCTATTCTAGTGTTTCTTCTGTTTGGCGGTTGTTGTAATGACGAGGGTGGAAGTGAAAAGAGCTACACGACAGTATCTTTCAATCTAGACATTTCAAAATCTGCACTTAGTCGAGCACAGACTGCTGCCAAGTCCCAATCGTCCCCTTTCATTCAATGAAGCCGCACCCAATTTCACTCAATTGTTCTCTAGGAAATCAGTGGAAATGTTGAAGAACTTCCACACTTGTTACAGAGAGTGATTTTGTCTTTCCTTGATCCGCCCCCCGATCAGCATTCCACCAAAATTGAATGTGTTCTTTCCCGACCCATAATGCATCCTTCCACCATGTTTTGTGGTAATCAGTCATATTACTTTAAAGTTGCTAATAAACAAAGTACTACACAATTGCCAAGGGGTGAAAACATAACCACCTTTAACTGAGGTAAAAATAAAAGGTTTTATAGTGTTGCGATGCACAAAGTTCCAATCAGATTAAAACATAATTAAGAAATTCCAATTTATTTCGTTGACATTTCCAAAGCACTGCATATCTGACTATTAAAATAAAAAAATGAGTTCTAATGAGTTAAAGTGACGGTTTAACTTGAATTAAATTTTCTGTCTCTCAACATAACAAATAACTGTGTGTGTCGGGAAAAAAAATCCTCTCATTACCACAGCATCATCAGTTTCCTTATTCACCCAACAAATTTGCGTATTTAGGCCACATTATGCATCGTGTTCGCGGATTCCCTGTAGGGCTGTTAAACTTTAATCTAATTTAGTCTGTGACGATTAAGGGAATTTTGCAAGATCTTGAATAAATTCACCTTCCGTCGTCAACATGAATAAAAACTGGTCTGTTAGCGTTTAGCGGCTGAACTCACGAAATGTTGACTTTTAAAATTCCTCCATCATGAAAATGCATCAAAAAATAAGGTGCCGCAAATAAATGCCTGAGCTTCAGACAGAAAAACAAACACACACAGAACTGCATGGAAACTGCTCGGAGCAGATTGTTGAAAAAGGCAGAGGAGCATATAATCCCAGCTCATCAATTCACCACATTACGACTGTCCATAAGTATCACCTTCTGATTTCCAGCTGAAAGTCAAATCTTTATTTTTTCCCTCATGGTCTCATCTCACTCTAAATGAAGACAGACAGATTTGTTTATTTGCATAATTCATCTCCTGTATTCATTTGTTATTCATAGGATACAGCGAATTAGCAGAAGTGTTTCCTCCTCTGTCTTCTTCAGATATCTGCACCTCCAGCTCGAGTGTGCTGCGGATGCATTTGACTTCTTGATTGAGTGATAGCTTTTATTTTAATTAACGTCTGTTGCGACGCTCTCACCAGTAATTTTAACCGTTAGCTTTCCCTCTTTTTTTGTGTGTGTGTGTGCTTTCCTGCCTTCATCAGTTCAATGACCAGGATGCCACAGCCCTGTCACATCTGCATAATAACTACTCAGAGTTCATGGGGCCCGGCCAAGGAGGCTCAGATGTTTTTCTTCTTTCACTGATTATTTTTTCACTTTGACGTCAGGGATTGGGTCGATGGGAATGAAAATCTTTACCAAAATAAGATTTGAGTGGAGATGTGCCTGTCATGACTCAGAGTACCCGCAGATATCACTCTGCTCAGGGGCTGGCAAGTGCCACGATTAAATCATAGTGACACATTGGGAAATGTGTTTAGCTGTGATTACATGAAACAAATGGTCTTTTCCTTTTTGCCTTTAGGAAAATAAAGTGTGGCATTTACAAAGAGGATTCGTATTAGTCTCTACATCTGATCCACTGACTTATTAGGGTAACAAGGAAATAGGTTTCAAAATAAAACATGATGCAGCATTCACAAGATGATTTATAATGGAAGAAAAGAAGCCGTGATCTGTCCAATAATTCTTGAAATCTCTGTCTATATGTGGCTTTTATATCTCAGGAAGTGTACATTGTATTGGGTTCAGATTTGGTGTGTCTATGGTTAAGTGCCAGAGGAATTGCATCGTGCAATTTGGTGCAATTTGGATTTATGATATGTTCAATATTGATAAACTGTGAATAACTAGGTGACAGTGACCTGTGTCCTGTAGCAGCAGGCTCAAAACAACAGATTTTCAGTGTGAGATTCAACTGATTCAATCTTTCACAGAGTCCTGCAGTCGGTCTTCAGCGCCTCAATTACTGCAGATTTTTACAGTTTGAGAAAGACAGCTGCAACCAGCATCACCACACACCAATAAACAGATCATTCCAAACAGACACGTATACAACATGAACTGCAATAATTCATTATAATTTACAAACAAAGCATTGTGGACTTTTCTATTGAGGATTCTTTAAGCGTTTTGTCTCTCTGGTTCTAATTAATAAGGTGAAAAAATTGAAATGAAAATCACCTCAGCCTTTGTGTGAGCTTATGTTCCACTGTGAGATTAATGCACATCGACCTCATTATCAATGTCTGACTACTAGTACTGTGAGAAAGAAAACTTTTTTCTTATCTTTTTCTTTTTTTTTCCATTTCACTCTGACGCAGACAAATACCCCCTGAATGAAAAACAAGCACCGAAATCCAAGTACAGTCGGCAGGTGCCCATCTTTTCCCACCGTGATAATTCTTCACTTCAAGCACATCAGAGCGCAGCCTCCAGGGACGGGGATGGGAAACACAGATAGAGCCTGTGCACTTGTTTTAGGGACGGCAGAAGAGAGAAGCCTGAAACTGTCACATCAATCATGGCTCGGTTTTCTTTTTCCACACCAACATGAAGCAGTAAATCACATTTGTTACCTTCTCCTGAGAAATATATTAACAATTCAATGGAAAAGATCACCAGGGTCTAAGAAATAAAATAGTCATACGTGACTGAAAGGTTCAGTTTGTAGAGTTTGGTGACATGTGGTGGTCATGTTGCAGCTGAATACCCCCTCACATCATCCTGGACCTTTAACCTTCCATTAGTTTGTCATAAATAATCTGTACATATAACATCAAACTCTGTGATCATATCAGTACAATTATAAGTAACGTTAATCTCAACCCTAATTTATGATCTTGCTAAATGTGAGCTGAAGTGGTGCAGCTACTTTTTTATGATTCTGGCCGTTGAAATCCCCCAAAAATAAAATAAATGTAACAACTGCTAATCTGTCCCTTTTTCAAAACAATCCTGTTTGAGAGAATTCAAGGTAACCCAAAATTGAGGCACTCAGTAGAGCACCAAGCTCCGCCAAGGCCCTTCAGTCTCCCTACATCCAATCAAGCTTCACCACTGCACAAACTCACAGATAATAGTCCCTTAAATACGATTTTTTTTCATGAAGGTATTTTCTTGTTTTTTTTCAAGACACCGACAGAAATATACATTAAAAAAAGAAAAGTTACAACAAATAGATTCTTCCTGGGCACATCCCCCCCACCACCTAAATACAGCTATGAACACATAAACTTCCTTATTGGCTAAATATCTAAAGTAAACCCACGTTTCCCCAAAACTCTACAGCGCTTTGATGTTGAACTGATATAAAGTCAATTCAAGGTGCCTCCGCTGTTTCAATGACAAGCTCATGTTACAAGATATCACAGCTATTTACAAAGCCAGTACACACCTTCGTCTTTATCAAACATTCTCCATCTGCCTGTCAAATCCCTAAAGCCTCCACATACCGCATTCCTCCTCTTTTTCATCTTCCATATTTACATTTATTTATGCACTGTGAGTGTACTACACAGAGATGCACTGAATTGCATTGCATACAGTAGCTGGCATTCTATTCTATTCTCCTCATGTGGATTGGTGCCATGCTAATCTCTTCAGCTTGGCACAAAGTAGTTTTCTGTTTTGCATTAGGGAAGAGAACAACAATCACATTTAGTTAAATTGACAAATTGATGGACAAACTCAAGCTGCATCCAAACTGATCACTACAGATCATACTGTGCGTTATTCTTATTATTATTCTAGCTCTATTGCCACAGCATGATTTATCTGATGTCCTTACACGCTTTACATTATTTTTTGAATGTAGACGCAAGACAATTTTGCTTTAAACGATGCAGACGCAAATACAGCCATGGGGTCTAATTTAAAGATAAATAATTGCAAGTCAGTCGAAGCACAATTACTTATCTTCCTCGAATTGTTCAGCCCTGATTATTACAGTACAATACATCACAAACCACCACTTGCAGGTTTTTTGATTCACTGTAATGAGACATTCACATTGTTACAGGAGAGATGAATATCTTTTAACAGTATTGTATAAAAAGAAGTAACTGCACTGCAAGGTAAAAAAAACACACACACACACACACACACACACACACACAACATATAGCATTTGATTCCTAAACAGACTAAATACATTTCAATTTTATTTTAATGATCCTCTTATCAAATCAATACGGGAGCATCATTGAATTATTATTTAAACATTTTTCTGTAGCCTCGGTTTTTCTATCAAGATTTTCAATTCACTGATCACAAAGAGAGAAGAACCTGCGTCACCGAGATTAAAGATTTAGTCGCGAACACGAGAGTAAAAGTCTCAACAAGCTCTCGCTGCTTCCTTCCTTCCCAAACAGAGCTAAGGCATTATCTACAATGTCTCAGGGACAACTGGTCCTTACAGTCCCACTCTGACTACTGGTGACACAGACCAGTGGTTTAATATCTAATCAATCTGAATGAATTATGAGCTCCTGTCTGCTCTATTCGAAATACAGGCTTGACCATTACATTTTTAATTAACCCCAAGTACAACATATTGGAGAGCTGTCCCTGATGTCACCATGTATAACTCCGGGTAATAGAATGAAAAGGCCTTACATTCTCACATAACAGATCTGAAATCATGCTGGAAAGTGAATGTCTTTGGCCAGAGTACAGCGGAGTTTGTACTACTTATCAAGTGATTAAGGCAATCTCTTTATTCGACTCCAGTTTCCATGGAGACGAGGCTTGATTTGACGAGCACAATGCGTGTGTGTTTTGTGTGTGTGTGTGTGTGTGTGTGTGTGTGCTCTTTAATTTGCACAGAAATCTGAGGTAAGAAAGCGATACTGCTGAAAGTAAAAAAAACAAAATGTTGTAAAAATGTACATCCTCTACTATAAGTCTTTAGGATCCTAGTAACCATGGCAACCAGGAGCTTATAAAGAACAAAATCCATATGCGTTTGATGTTTAAGGCTGCACGTCGACTCTGTATGAGAAGGACTATTTACCAGAGAGACTACGCTTCTCTAAAACTGAACACCATCTGAATCAGATGCATGCTGCAACTGGCCCAAGGCAATGGAAAGCCAGATGTGATTTTAAGTGATTGAGGTTTTCAGTGCTAGGTTAAAAAACAAAAAAAAACAACTTGAAAAGCTGCAGGGTGGAGATTTTTACCCGAGGCAAGTCTTGTTTGATGAATAATGCAGTCGTCTTACTGTATGATCAACAAAATTGCAGAGATCCTTGAAGCACATGTTTGTGAGTCTTTCACACTCGGTTATATGCGGTGCGATGTTTGTGTTTCTAAAATGTCGTCTGTGGAATAACAAAATGTGGGACACGTATAAATCCAATGCATGACAGTAATGGCGTACAGCCTTAAACATTAAAAGAGATAATCGAAACCTCTGTGACAGTGTCGACGCACACTCATTATCAGTCTCACAAAGGAGGAAGGATTTATTGCCAAGCTGGTGCATGAGATCACAGCGTGAGTGGTCTGGTACATTTGGTTGTTTGACAGTATCATTATGTAATTATTTAACCTGATTAAAAACAGCTTCAATATCATTTTGATGTGTCACTGACTGGAAGACGGTGCCTCTACCTGGCCCACTCGGAAATCCCTCTGTTACTGCCACATATGCTGGTTCGGGCATAGACGATACGCAAATATAGCAAATCACATTTTCAAAGTATATAAGCTTCACCCAGAGAAACCTTTGATTTTCTCCCTCGCCACTCCAAAACAGCAGTTTCACTTGGTAGTGTGGCTGTTTTTAGAGCGGTGAAGAAGTAGTAATTTCTGGTAGTGTTGTGTTGACTAGATATAGTGTTGTGTTGACTAGATATAGCAGAAATGTCAGCACCATGTCAATGTTTCATGCTGTAGTAATAACAACCCCTATGCCTTGCCCATACCAAGGCATAGGGGTTGTTATTACCCTATGCCTTGGTATGGGCCGGTACACTCTCTGGTATCGGGAAGGGAAAATGGTTTTGGAACATCTTCAGTGAGAAGTATCAGTCCTGAATGATAGTCAGCAGCTTAAACTGCCAGAATCAGTCCCAGCAAGAGTAATACGTAAATGACTCATTGAAAGAAATCTGCGTTTGTGTCAGATATTCACCAACGAAACCTGAATATCAGGAATTGCAAAAGGAATTTTGTGTGTTTGTTACTATGACAACACCGGCTCAGGAAGCCGGGGATCATGACAAATAAACACTATTAAAGCCGGTTCCAGCTCAGAGAGTGGGGCGACACAGTCGGAGCTTTGGTCAAGTGATTGTTAAGCTTTGTTTTCTGTAAATGAAAACGGCTAAACTGCTTAGATTGAGCCAAGCTGCGTTGATAAACACTTGAGGCAGCAGGAGAGTTGCTTTGATTGATTTACCACAGTGGAGCAATTGATGTTATATGTGCAATAATACAGAGCGGGGTACTTACATCTTCTTAAATATTATAATCAGGGTAAGTACAACACTTGGATATTTTTATGATTAGGGCTCAAGTGTGTGATCACTTGTGGAAAGTGAGTGACAGAGACGGACTTGTTAGGGAGTTGAGGAGCTGAGAGATGGCAGGAGACACACATGCATCAAAAAAATATCAAAAGAACTTAAATTTATATTTTCCAGCGAATTATGTAAATTCAAGCATTTTCAATGGTCCATGTCTATGTAAGTCTGTTTTCAAGTACTTCCTCAAGTATTTCACAAACTTTCAAGGATTTTGAAGGCCCGTGAGACAGACAGACACACACACACACACACACACACACACACACACACACACACACACACACACACACACACCACACACACACACACACACACACACACACAGAGACACACACTCACTGGATTGACCAAATAGATTGTCAGAGAACGAGGGTTTGGGGACTACCTGAGGAGATACCGAATTCACTTGATCCTAATTGCACTGTCCTGCTGGGGGGGAAATGTACATCATTACAGCCATTAGGTGTAATCATAGCCGATTAAGGCCAGAGCTAGCATGCACATGGGCTGGCTCATATCGGCTAAAATGTGCTTGTGCACTGGAGCTGGCGATGGAATCATTACCACATGTGATGAGCAACAGCACCTTGGCCACTTTCACAGTGAAATGAAACAGCTCGCTCTGATTTCTTTGTTCCTATGTGGGATTGTGCGTTGTGAGGTGCGGGAAAGGTGTTGTTCAATGGTAGGGGGTGACTCATGACAATAAATAATTGGTCTACGGTTGCCATGTGCCACAGGTTAATGACTCCATGTGAGGGATTGTGACAAAGCTGGGTCAAATTTCCAGGTCTTAGAAAAGAGTCACTCTTTGTGGTCTCCAGTTTGATATATACAAGCTTAAAGGAGACATTTGATGCTTTTTCAAATCCCTTTCTCTGAGAATGTCGGGTTGTTTGCGTTCGTAAAATGTTTGAGATTCTGCATGATGGTGATATCCTGCAACGCTGACCAACATTTACAGAAAGCATGCCTAGCAGCTAAAGTGAGAGCGGAAGCCAACATGTCCAACACGTGCAGTATGTTGTTATCCAATCTAAACAGAACAATCCACCTGGCCAATCAGAGCAAAGACCATAAGGAGACAGGAGCTAAAACCAAGCATTTCAGGCAGAGGCTGAAAAGAGGAGCAGCAGCAACGGACAGTATGAGGAAACTTTTATGTTTACTGAACATAAGATTATCTAAACCTTTTCAAGCAAATTCCACTTTAAAGTTATGAACCTGGATGTGAGCATAGTGCGTCTCTTTTAAAATACGTTTTTTGGTAGCTTTTCTTTATTTTGGCTGATTATTATCTTAAAAAAAAATCCCATCCTATGTTTAGCTGCCACAAGAGAGCCCGGACTAATCCTTTGAGTGCATCCTTTTCTCTGAGGTACATCTATTACACTCTTCTCTCAGGGTGTACAAGCCGCAGCAACAGAGCGGTAGAGGTCATCTGCAGTTCAGTCTGCAATTAACTCTGCACAATTAATTGCTGATTTCAGGAGAATAAACTGTTCAGAAAAAGTAAGGCACATTGCGGAATTTGGAAGGCTATGGTTAGATTGGCTTTCATGGTAGCTTAGAATGAAAAGGTTCATGCATAATAGCTAACACTATGCATTAGTATGCCATTAGGTCCCCCTTTTTACATACAGGGATGGGTACGCATTTGGCAGGAATATATATTCAAATAAGTCTTGTGTGTTTGAATAACTGTGTGGTATGGAGCTCTTATTGTATTATTTGTCCATGCTGCCCATTAGTTATCCTTGACTTTCATACAAATTAATTTAGCCTTCAGTGGCTAGAGGAAGATGTACCTCTTCAGTATGCATTGCCTGGAACGTTGTAGTTGTACAGTTTATGCAAACGCACAGGTCAAAGGTGAAAGGCAGTTCCAACCTCAAGCAGCCCTACGTGACCTGGGGTTTGATCTCTAGAGGCAAAGGGGAAGACAGGAAACGATGGGCAGACCGTCGCAGCCAGGGCCTTGATCCGAAAAAGACAATTAAGCGTCTTTGTCTTTTTAGAAGGAAAAGACATTGAGACAGAGCCATCCCTTTGCAATTAGCTCAAGGTCTGGCCTTTTTACCAGGAGAAGAAAGGACGCTGTTGATTAATTTAGACAGAGAGGAGTGTGCGGCCTTTGAGCCATTTTAGAAATGACATGGAGGAAACTAATCGCAAAAAAAATCCAGCAGCCTCAAAGAAATAGAGATGACAGGCTAATTAGTTTGGATCCAGCCTGGTTCGCGATAGAAAATATTGATGCTGCGCTTAGTGCGCTGTGAACCAGGGTGTAATGATGAGAGGGCCAGAGTGTGACTGCCAGCATGGCCCTGAGACCCAAAAGTTTTCGGGAGGCGTGGGAGGAAAGGCAGCCCTCCCCCGTGACTTGACAATGTTTGTTTCACCATCAGATATTTGACATAATGAGCAATGTGTGTGTGAGTGTGAGTGTGTTTGTGGGCTTGCACTTTCTAGCAGGCATAGATGGGGCCGGTGGTAATAAATGGGGAAAAAGAAACTGGGCGCTCCATCTGGTGCTAGGCACTACAACTTCCCCTGTCAACAATCCCTAATCACTGAAGACAGGCCCTATTAAAGGACACAGGCAGAGTTGTCCGGCCCTCACCAGAGCCCCCTCTGAGTGCAAATCATTACTCTCCGTGTGTTAAATAAAGAGATGGCTGTGCCCCCTTCTCTCTTGCCAGCACAGGTCATTAGCCGGTGTTTATATGTGACGCTCTTGACATTTAGGCTAAGGGACAGGGCATAACGTAAAGGCAAATTTAGACTTTGGATAATGAGGGAAAGGAGAAATGTGCGAAAATGTAATGAAAATCATGACAAGCCAGTATTTATATAGTCTTCCCATCCTTAACTTATAGACAAAATTCACATCTAATATAGAACTAACCTTTGGAAGGAGTCATCTTTCTAATGCATGTGTGTGAAGTCCTGGGATGAACAGTCAAATTCATAGTAAGAGAATTCACTGTAAATGTCAGATCATGCTCCTGTGGTCATGGAGAAATCTTTTTAATTACATGTCACATTCAATTTAATTATAACAAGCAATGATCAGTTATTAGGAAGGAAGAGGTTTGTATGTGGTTGATAATCCTACACTGGGACGTACTCTATTTGCTACTTTCACTTTGCGCAGCTCATTTAAATATTTCAGCGATTAAATGTGAGGCCACTTTTTAGGGCGATAAATATTTTATTGACTCCAAGCTCATCAAGTTTATCCTCTCGGTGACACACAGTATCACACAATGCAGCATCTAAGGGTAGAATCCACTACTGCAGGAAAAGAAAACGAGGTTCAGAGTGAGTTTGAAGTTCATCTTTTAATTTAAACAAGGTAAGAGTGTTTGATTTCAACTCCGGCATCGTTTCAAACGTAGGGTCTCTGCAGGTTTTAACAAGATCAATTCAAGACTTTTTTAAGATGCATGAAATTCTAGATCTATGTCGAGTGTGACTGATATGAAAGAATATTGATGACCCAGAATTATTTAAACTTCACTAGAACCAGTAGAAAATAACTCTCTAAAACTACAGAGACAGTAGGAATCCACATTGTCTTTCCACAGCCAAGCCAATTGTACTGAGATCAGATGTTCTTAGCCTCTTTTGCCCGTTCCACATGGGTATTGTTTGTAGTTCTATTACAGCATGCTAATATCCTTGAGAAAGAACTATAACTCTCACCCAGAGACATTTACAACTATGCATACACCAAAAATAACAAAAAGAATTGTTGCGTTTAAGGAGTAATTACACAATTAAGACCTACTTAAACGTATTTAAGACCTGCTACTACTTTCAATTTGACCCTTGAAACCCTGCCAGTATTACTCATGAGCTAAAGCCTTTTGGATCAATTGAATATGTGCGATCAATGAAGAATTATTCTCTCCAAAGATCGAGCTGGGATTGTATACATTGATAAATAGATGCAGTCAGATTTTCTCCACTCCCAGTTAAGGCTTCTGTTTAATCAGGAGAGCTTGTACTTCAGGTTAATGTGTGCTGTTGAATGGGAGACCTTATTGGGTTGTGTTTAAATGGATTTAGCTGTGACGATGACCAAAGCTCCGCACCAGTGATGTCTCCCTGACAACACGTGTGGGGCCGGGGGAAAGCCAGCTCTGACCACCTGTCAACTTAAAAGCCATTAAAAACAAACAGCACGCAGGGATGCAGGCAGAATATTGACTTGACTTTACCCAGGGGACGGCAGAGCAGAAAGAAAAACAGCGGGATGTCAAAGAAATCTGAGGAGGCGAAGACACTGTTTTCTTAACCTGGACAACTCTGTCTACACTTCTATACCCACAACTGAGAACATGTTTCTGAGGATATGTAATTGCGGTCAGATTATATTTGTTACCAACATAATAAGGATATTTTCAAAATGACGCATGTGGCAAAAGAGCTGATACCGAAGGTAGCAGTAAAAATATTCACAGACATTGTATTTACTTTCCACCCAAATATCAGATTTTGCAGTTCTCTGACCATGAAAACATTTCCTACAAAACTTCTTAAGTTTTCCATTTCACTTGGGTAAATTGATTTTCTTGTGTGCATTGTGATTTGATAAAAAGGGCCAGACCAGGGCTTGAAAAGCCAAATATCACATTCCTCATGTGAATTGTGTACATAAGTGGAGCCCCGACACAAATTAAACAACACAACAAAACTTCAAGCTAGTGAGTAAACTTATAAACATTATAAAAAATAAGGTAATTTGTACGAACGATTGTAACAGCAAACAGGGCAGGGGAAGTAGGAGATGCACTTTTATAACGACAAAAGTGAACACAAGGCTATATAAACGTTGTACTATAATCCACATGTTAACTATTTACAAGGATTTTGTGTAATTATCATATTAACAATCATTTCCAACTCCTCCACTCTGGTAGGCGCTACAGAGCACTGAAGGCAAAACTACCACTCACCAGATTAGCTTCTTTCCTCTGGCCGTTACTCTGGTGAACACTTAACCCAACCATACAGGGTCAGGGACAACCGTAAGCAATAAGCCGGTATCTATATATTCAAAATTTTACATATATATATATATATATATATACACATATATTCCACCTACCTCATGTATATAAAGTATCCGGAGACATCCTTTCCATATTTATTATAGCATCTGTACTCTGCATCATTGCACTATTTCTCCATGTTATTGTC
Source organism: Pseudopleuronectes americanus (assembly GCA_038501795.1). NCBI lineage: Eukaryota > Metazoa > Chordata > Actinopteri > Pleuronectiformes > Pleuronectidae > Pseudopleuronectes > Pseudopleuronectes americanus. The sequence goes on along the minus strand of CM076730.1, from coordinate 13,956,734 downwards.
ATTTGTCTTGTCTTATTACATACATATATATTTCATACTTGTACATAGGTAGATATTAGCTGAACCTTGTTCTGCATTGTTGTCCTGTTATTTGTGTATTTGTGTACATTGAGCAATGGAAAACCGGAGTCAAATTCCTTGTAAGTGTAGGCATACAAGGCCAATAAAGCTCATTCTGATTAAATATCATATGTTTTTCTTCATTACACATATTACTGCTGTATGACTTGTTAATAGGTTAATACTTTGTACACTTACTGTAAGAGAAGTCATTTCTAGAAGAGAAGGCTAGTTGGAAATCCTTTGGTGGGTTGTACGACAAGACGTGTGGAGGAAAATAATCACGGTAGTTTTTCCTGTGTGGAAAAAAGGGCCAGCGACCGGTAAAACCTCACAGTCATTACAAGTTGTGAGGACGGCTGCTCTTGTGTATTGTAGTCCAGAGGATTTGGTCTATTCCATTACTGAGTCGCTTCACCGTCCCACACCGTATCTGCTCGAGTCACTCTGCGCATCCATCATATCCTTTAATGTTAGCTTTGCAGGATAAGCAATTTAGAAGGACAAAAAGGGCAGCCTGTGTTAATTCCACGAAGCTCCAAACTTTTAATTAGGACAAGCCACGAAACAACAACAACATTAACAATAGAATACGAAACAATAAAAGGGTAATTATCGTGAAGCCATACTGTGGCTGCCAAGAACATCATAAAACTAATTACCAGTGTCTGACAGCAGATGGTTTGGGGGTGGCAAGTTAAAACTGGGAAGGTATATGTACAACAGAGGAGGCGCTTTGTGAATGCATGTAAAGGAAAGAGTTGTTGATTCCAAACGGAGGCTTATTTGTAGTTCTCCGGAATCCACGTCCTCATTGCAGCAGCAGTGCATCAAGGCAGCGGTTCTCAAAATAGGGAGCGGTCTCACTGGGTCACCAAGGAATGTACAGAGGGAAACTAAGTTGAATGGATATCACTAATGCAGCAAAAATAAACAAACAAGAGCGGAGCCTGAACCGATATTGAGTTTCTGAAGGTCGATGTTGATACCGAAACATTTTCCGATACCAATATACTGGCCAATATATGAATTTAGGGAAAGGGCTATGATTCCTAAGATGTGGTTATCAAACCCTTATGACAAAGAAATGCAATTCAGTCCTAATATTGTACATTTTAACCATTACCTTCGAAAACACAAATACTACCAAATATATACATGACTGTCACAGATCGTTCGTTATATCTGCATATGCATCCCACACGTACACATGCAATTGGGATGAATGAATTAAAACTTGAATGGAGAAATAAACATAATATTTGCATTAGTTTCCTTGTAAATTAAAGGTTTTCATTAAATTTACATTAACCTAGTCTTCGAAAGGCTCATATTGGCTCTTAAAAAGAGTTTGCTGATGCTATAGTGCTGATCTTTTCTTCACTAAAATGAAACTTAGATCCTTTCTTTTTATTCGCTTCCTGTATTGTTGGTAGAGATTGATAAAGATTAGAAACCTTTTTTGGCTTCTGCATGGGACATGCCAGAAAATATGGTGTGCCACTGCTTTAAAGTGACAGAAAGTTAAATGATTGACAGCTTCTCTTGGGAATTTAACTAAAGCACCGGGCCAGCGGGATGTTCAGCCAGCTCTAACAAGAAGCCCTCCTATTATACGGATAGGAGATGAAGGGAGAACAGACATTATGGAGTCACAGACACGACAAGACACTCATGAACTTTAAACTTCACAGACTGGTCTTGTCCGGCACATTTTTAATTGCCTTCAGATGTTATGAAAAGTGACCATTACTGCCTGTAGACCTGGCGGAACAGATTAAAGTGGAGGCAAAAGGCTCAGGCAAGGTCAACCAATGCGTCAATTAAAGAGGAGAACAAGCAAACATGACCGAGTGAAAGCAAACATCCGCGGAGTGATTTCCAGTTGACATAAAACAGTTTGATGTACACTATGTCAAACTGTTACGCCCTGTGCTGGTCACCCATGAAAAACAAACACTCCCTGTAATGGAAAAAAAAACATATTTGTGTATGACAGAGTCCACTAATGGCACATTGGCAGCTCTGTGGTCTTTTTTAACAAAGCCAGTGTTTCATTTAGTTTAATGCTGTCGAGACTCTATCTTGGATTTACAATCTTTGTTCTTTATACGACCATGAGAAGCCTGTTTGTAGACTCTGCAAACTGGTGCCACTTATCGAATTTCCGGACTGATCACTCAGAGCCATTTAAAAGTCTGAACCTGGAACATGTTGAGGACACCACTTTATATTCCTGAAAGCATCATGGCTCCATTCCAAAAGCACGGGAATAAATGTAATTAACAATTATGGCCTGCCCCGCTTGACATCTCATTATTTGAGCTTTCCTGATGTCCTTCGCCTTCCCCCGCCTGCATCTCTATCTCACTGTTTTTCAGTGGAAAGCGCACAATGACAGCCGGGCGGAGACAGACAGGAGTCTACCACTACCCTCGTGTTTAAGTACATTTTTGGCTTGGGCCTCAAAACCGGGGGTTGAAAGAACTTCGAGCAAACAAGTGGATTAGAGAAATCCATTTGTGAGGCTTGACACTGTGCTGCCTGCTGATATTCTGACATGAAAAAAGGAGTAAGTGGGTATGTGGTATGCACATAACAAACACAGAGTCAAACATGTGGCAAGCCATTAGGCCCAGGTGAAGTGGGTGATGGATGATATCTCCGCCTGCCTCCGATCGCTCACTTCCAGCTCAGCCCGTAGCGAGACCGGGTGGGGTCTTGTAAAACTTCTCAAAGTCACAGAGTGAGCTGACTGTCTCGACTCGCTCTCCTCTGAGCACGGTGACAGCAGCATATCTTCTTCTTCCCGGGTTGCCGAGAATGCTTGAAGTTGTTGCTTATCATAATGACATGCTTTCATTTTACATATAAAACACACCGAGGAGGCGAAACCAGCGGATTCGAGCAGTGTGGCGTGAACATGTGAAGACATATCCTTACTTCTTTGTATATATTATTCATGTCTCTTCTCATTTAGCAGTCAAAAATATGATCCAATAAGACTGGAGGGCATGGTACCCCCCCACCCCCACCCAATCTGAAAAAATAGAAAAACAGTACAGAGATTTAAAAGCTAGAAGTCTGTCTATCTGCAGGCAAAGAAAAACCTTGTCACTCGCTCAGTGTTCCCACATTAACGTCAGACTAACATTACTCACAGTCGTCGGCCATGTGCATCAAAGAAAAAAAATTGTGCATGACTGATGAAACACTTGCAAAATGACTTTTTTTTTCCCAGGCACACTACACTGGGCTGACAGAAAGCAGCTCTAATGTGGGCACATCGAAGGCACTTCCACGCTCCAGACAGGCTCACTCTTTGATTCTCCACGGCAATCCCACTTAAAAACTAAATTATTCAGTCTGTTTTGGAGGAAACATGTGCGTTTTAAAGTGAGAGAAAGGGAGTGGGCCCTCAAAAAGAGGCCACACAACACGTTGTACATAATGATAAAAATTATTGTCGAAGCAACAAGACACTGCTCACCTCTCAAAGCCCTGCAAACCGGGGGGGGGACTTTCCAAAAAGTGGTAAACGTTGCTGGCAGCTGATGCAGCCAGGGATCCAATGAGATCTGGTGTTCATACTAAGCACTTGTTGTGAATTCTAAACAATAAGACATGAAAAGAGCCTTTAAAAGTAGTAGTTTAGAATTTATGGATTATACAACACTATATTTTTCCATTTAAGTTGTCTCTGGAAAGGAGTTCTTTGAATTTCTTAAGCAATCAGAATCAGCAAAGACAGACCTTAATGTCACTGTGATCACATGGAAGAACATCTCTTTCACACACAATAAAACCATCTTTCAGAGTTTTCCATTAATTTGCTTGAATTCCACATTGCACAGGAAGATAGGAACTTAGAAATCGACAGTGGAGTTGTTTGTACATGGCAGACCGATCAATTTGAGGGCGTGTAGTGCGTTTGATGAACTAGCCTGTGGATGCTAAACCATACGATGTTTCATCATAGTGAATTTTAAACATGTGAAGCATGTGCAGGACAAGGTTTTAATAAAGGCACTGAAACATTCCATCCAGTTTCCATGGCACCAAGTGCTATTGACCTAGTGCCTATTATTCTTTAAACAGTTCCTTCTAAACATGCACATATCTGGGTGTAGCATCTCTGCCTTATTTTTTTATAACATGGTGTGCTACCATATTAAGTTGAAGTAATTTTGTTCTTATACTACTGCTCCTTGCTACTACAACTCTTTATAATCATCATTATTAGGGCTGTGAAATATGACAAGATATATAATAATATGGCCATAGAAAAACATTATTTCATATAACGGTTTATTGTTTATTTTTTTGCGGCCTATAATCAATCTTTACAGCAATATTTCCCCACTTGGTGGTTTTGTATTCTCACACTACAGGGAGGGTAGGAACATTTGCATGAAGGCATCACAAACAAACATGGAGGAGTGCGTATGGGACACAGAACATTGTAATTCCGAACCGGAGAAGGACTCTGACTGGGTGAGACTAAACAAAAAGCTGGTCCCTAAAAGAGGAGCTGCTTCGGTCACATGGAAATTAAAAATTGTGTCTTGAAATTAGGCCACAACAGAATCAAATTCACTGCTAACCTCTTTTAGCACCTGCGTAAGAATCCTGTTAAACAGAACAAAGAGTGACCACGGATGAGAGTCTACAAACCTATAGATGAATTCTCTAATCAACCCCCAAAGTCGTGGTCAGTGACAGCAGTCCAGATCCAGAATGAGAAGCTGCACATTAAAAGAGAGTGGTGTATTCAAGCATCTCACCTGTGACAGTCAGCGTTATTTCACTGTGCTGGCATGCGGTGAGAAAAAAATACATTAACTTGCTGTATTCTGCTCAACCGTATCAATGTTAACAGCTTGTCTGGGTGTAAGGCGTGTGGCCCAGGTAAGTAGGGAAAGGAGTATTTTCTCTCCCTGCTACAGAAAATCCTCACTAAGGAGGAAAAAGAAGCAACACTTAGGAGAGGGATCAATACCAGCTCTGACCAAAGCAAAATGGATGACCCGCTGAACTCGCTGGAACAAAAAGCCATCAGACCATTATGGGAGCATTCGTACAGGATGCCTCTACAACGGCGGAGGGAACGAGGAAAGACCTTTAAGTGCAGCTTGCTGAGGACTCGGAGACTGCAGCCGGTAGTAAACAAAAGGCCGCTAGCCACCAGCTAATAATGATTACCTCTTAAACCTAAAATCAATGTACTGTGTAGTGTGCCGGCAAAGATAATTCATATCATTGAATTAGACTGCACTCGCACTGAAACAGCGATAATAATAATCATAACAATAATTTCAGATGGTAATCAGGTTTCAAAACGATAAACTCTGGATTATGAATTTTTGTTATTTAATTGTGTTACTCAAACTTTATTTGTTTCAGTCGGAGTTGCGTCTCCACTGATCTGACGGAGCACGTTCATTTGCCTTTTGTCAAATATTTTCATCCTATTGATCAGGTGAAAATGTACAATTGCCCTGCGCTGCCATAACAAGAGGAATCACTCAGGGGAAACTGTCGTATAATTAAGAAACTGCCCGAAACCATTAAACTGCTCAGTAGCTCGAGCCTCTTTAGTCTGGAGTGCACAGCCTCCAATAGTCCATTACTTTGATCTACAGGTCACAGAGGAACAAAACTCAATACGCAGGCTTAGATGGTGTTATGAGCTATATCAAGTTCAGTTCGGGCCTGATGGAAATCCATGACTTTTGCACAGTATATCAGCTGTAATTTCTCAACACGATGGAGGAGGGAGATAAAAATAGCTTAGGACTGTCACAGTGTATCACTTCAGTAATACAGCTGTTGGGCCCAATGGTGACAGAATAAATGAATAGGAAGCCCCAACTCCAAACAGGCTCCATCTGAAATCCTTATACAAAGATTACTGCATTTCACCACATTTGAAACTCAGTGACATATTTGCCCGAAGGCACGCAATGCTTCAAATGGTAAACCTGGGTTCTGGAACAGTGAGGGCATATTGGCAAAGATTTCTACGTCGTAAACATTTCACTGTTGACTTGGGTTGCAGGTTGCAGAGCCAAAATCTACAGTGAGGAAGAATACAAATAGTAACAAATCACCACAATGATCAGGTCACATTTTAAACCAGAATGGTACTCATTACTTTGCGTAATACGGTTGAAATTCAAATAAACCAACAAATTAACTAAAGACGTAAAATCATAAACGCCTCAACGACTCGGTTTGGTTTGTATTGTTGTTTGAATTCAAATAAATACTTCCTTAAGGTAACAATTAGAAGTTGTTGCTTTCTGCTGACAAATTCCATGACAGCTGCTTATTTAAAAAAAGGTCATATTCATAGAGAATCCAGTCCAGAAACTATTGAAGTTACACATTTATGGAGGGACTCTGGAAATACATTACATATCCTCCTCATTTGGAATAACTGATGAGATGCTCTTTACATCCTGACCACACAACTCCTCGGAAAGGACCAATGCCAAATTCCTTTCAATCACCCATGCACAGTTCAGTTGAGTCCACACATGCTATGTCAGGGCAAATTTTGGTCTGTTTTCGACAACATCATTATTACATGATCACAGCTGCTACAGGGTAACCACGGTTCATACTGTTTACTCAGCCCGTATCCATTACAAGTTACCTTCCCCATGAAATAAGAGACTTAGTTTCAAGTTCCACTAGCAGCGTGCTCACAAATGGAACCTGTCCCACTGGTGTAGTCATAAGATGTTTCTTGCCAGAGACTTGTTTTCTTCCAAAGGACTGATTTCATTTGTCAATATCAATCATTTGAAATTTGACTCTGCATCTTTTCAAAAAAAACTCCAGATAAAGCCCAGTATCCTGCAATTTCTTGACATCATTTGGAGCCAGTGTCTCTGCTGTAGCGAACAGGGACGGAGCCGTAGCATCAATATTCCCCCGACACGCACGCCTGACTAATCCAGAAGTGAGTTTGTCCACAGTCAATCATGACATTTCAGCATCCAATATCCATTCATAAACCAAAATTACCTGAAAAACAAACTTAGACATACACTTGTTTAAGGAACCACCTGAAACGACAGAAACCATTTGTGAGAAAATGACTGTTGACATTAGTCCATTTCCTATCCATTAATATGGAGGAGATGGAGTTGATGTTCTATACTGCAACCAGCCACCACTCGGTGATCCAGATGATTCGGCTTCACTTAAGGGGCCGTGTCATGTCGTCCATCTCTATATCAGCTACTGTGAATGGTCTGACTATGTGAAGAAATTGTTTTGTTATCACATATGGCATCACACCATGAAACTACAGAAAAAACATCACACTCCAGATTATGGCGTAAAGTGCTGACTCAGAGTCAAGTCCCAAAATCCTCACTTGGGTACAACCCTCGCCTCAGCCAAATAGGACTCCTCCCTGGGCCCTGGCACTTGTGCTTGCAGCCAGTTTAATCAAACTAAAGTCCAAGTTGTGTGTTTTTCTTCTGCAGGTTCCCTATAGCTCAAAGTTTCACATACCTTAGATCCATTTGCTGCAATGCGTTTCAGTCAACTTGTCTCATATAATTATCCTGTTAAGTCTTCCGTGTGTAATTATGATGAGTGATATAGTCTCAAAATGAAAAAGTGAGTGAATTATTATACCTGCTATTATTATACCTGGCTATTATCTCATATCACATTGACTCATACATCTATATCTGACTGAAAGAGGCTCGGAACAAGAATTGATTTGGTGAGGTGCAAAGCTTATCTCAGAGCCAAAGGATTTTACAGTCTGCTTCCTTTGATTGGCTGCTGCTCCGGGAACGTCCTGGAGTCTCAGAAATAATAAAAAATAGTCACCAAAATAGTTTTCACAGACCAAGAGACTAAGACTGTGTTGCTTGCACAAAATATATTTTAATGATAGAAAAATTCATAAAATGTCTATACGTGAGTCTGTTAATGAGTTTTTGACAATAAATAAGGAACTCTACGAAGACGTGGAAGAGAAAACATCACATCCTTTGTAGAGGAAAGGAGAACAAAAGGAAATGTGGGCAGAATATAAAGACACACACACAGCACCACAGGTCCATCAGCAGTGACTGAGGAGTGTAATTTAGGCTAATCCTGCAGTCTTGTATGTTTGAGTACTCCAGTCACTGACCTGCTGTCTGATTGAGGCTTGATTTCTGTGTTTTTACAGCAAATTTACCATGAAATTTCCTTAATATTTAATCAAACATAAGACACAGAGTTGAAAAGCTTTTGCGGACCGTGCATTGCATACCAACAAGTATGATGTAATGCTTCTTGTTCTGCATCTCAACTCTTGCTGCGTTGATGAACCGGATGACGATCACACAGCCGTAGCCTATACTTTGAATCTGAACATGAGAAAAGATCCTGTCTCAGGACAGAAACGCTGGGCTCACACTGGATGCATTGCATTATTGACAGTGGGGGTGTCCAGTGCTTGGTTGAGATGCACTTGTCATAGCAACAACAATCAGTCACATGCTTGGGACACTCTCAACATATAGCTTTCATGCTACTGTGCCCTGCTAGCTATCAATGCGTTGCTAAAGAAAATCACGTTCATGCGAAAAAGATGGCTAACCTTGTGTTATCTACATTCAAACTTGTGCACTCAACTAACTTAATGTTTTCAGAAATTGGTTTTCCACTTTTCCAACAGTAGGGATAAACTCTGTAATTTGTCTATGTAGTCAACACGATAGCTCCTCCTGTACAGCAGTAGCATGCTATTATCTGATTTCAGTGGTCTGAAAATGCAGGCAGAATAAGTGGGAAATGATGCAGGGTTGGCCTCCCTACGGAGAGCAACACTCTACCCACTGCAATGAATTTGCAGAAACGCTTGGGAGATAATTATGTTATATTTCAGGGTAAATTAATCTAAATCAATCAGCACAAAAACAAAAGCATACAAGGCACATTTTCCACTCTTGTTTCCATTTCTATGAAAAAAAGGAAGATGCCTGCCATCCTTTTAGTATTAACACGCTATCTGCACCAAAATGAAGGAGTCTTAAACGATTCCCTCCGAAGAACAAACATTAAAAAGCTACAAAATACACCCCCCTCTTTCTTTAAAGACCAAAAACAGGCTCACTGTTGGTTGCTTTGTCGGGGTCAGGGCCTTTACCCTCTCAAAATGCAAGTTTTGATTGAATGTGTCTTCTTTTAGGGAATTTAATGATATCATTTATGAGGTGAGTAGATTTCCCATGTCAGGTGAACAGCAATATCCTTTTCATGATCGCTCCCTCCAGATCAGAGCTGTCATTGCATGTGACAGTGGCACCGGTATCCACGTTTGATTCTGAGAACATCATCTTTTCTGTAACGCCTTCATCGGGGCTGCTCAGTGACAGTTTGACACCAAGAGACGCTTTGTTCCCCTCATCAAAAAGTCCTCTCTCAACAATCGGCCTCTTGTTTTTGGTTCTCGTATCGGAACGCCTTTGATGATAATCAAGCTAAACTAAATTTAGGCATCAAAATGCTTTGCGGCTCCTTTGAATAGGACGCACTCGCCCATTAACTCCAAAAGGCGGTGGAGATATACAATGAAGTCTATCTCTCGTAGCCAAGGGTGGTCGGTCCATTCCCAAGTTCTTTGACATTTTATTAACCCAAGTCAGTTCTGTGTGAAAACTGTATTTTAAACATAATCTTCACTCGGAGAAATGAGAGGTCATAATTCCCAGGGCAGCGTGGAAATTAAACCCACAGATCAAATGCAAAACTCCTCTGATTTGTTAATTAGCTTCTTCTGGCTGTGTTGTTGTCTTTTGAGTGTAATGAGGATAATGCTTGGTGTGAGAACAGAAGTGAGGCATTTTCCAATAATCCTTAAAGGGCTTATAAAAACCACTGCTGTTCCATCTGTATCAGCCGCCTCGGAGCTGGGGCTGTTTCTTCATCGTTGCCGACGTGATATTAGTGAAATCTCAGGAGCCTCCTCACAGGGCTGCATGCACATGTTTTACAAAAGTTTATTTTTTCCACCTGTCTTTGCTGTTTTATCCTCTTGAGGTGTCATGTTGAATTCAGCTTTATTTTATGCAAAAATTGATGCTTTGTCAACTGTAAGTGAATCTGTATAGTCTCAGTGGAAGGGGGACTAACAGCATGGCGATGCAGTGGTTAGCACTGCTGCCTCACAGGGGAAAGGTTCTGGGTTCGAACCTCGACGAGTGTTTCCCCCCATCTCGTAACCTTAACACCTATCGCCCAATGGCTGGGTGTTCTCCAGTTTTGCATTGCAGCTCAGGTGATCCGAACAATTTGATTTCAAACATGAACTTGAATAAAGTCAGGAAACATTTGTTCGGAGTTTGTCTTTCACATTTGACGATAGCAGCAGTAGGGTTGCCCGTAGCTAAATGTCTGTGACAGTCATGCGAGGGGTGGTTCCACGATAGAGCACGAAGGAGGTAAAACATAATGATTAAAATTCCTCTTGCCTTTCTGTTTATTTCCCCCTGTGCATCATGTATGACATCACAAACATAACTAAATCTGAGGCGCTCTCTCAACCTCGCTGTCTTGCCAAACTAGCATGTTCACCCGGGGGTCTTATTTCCATTACTGCCGATTACATCCCGTCCCCATTTGAACTGGGAGTGAGCGCCAATCATATCCATTCCCATTGCAGACAAAAGCCAGATGTTAGTGGGTGTTGGTGGGGTTTTTCACCAGTGGAAAGGGGGATTCATTGAGAACAACCCATTGCTGACAACAAAACTACACAGAGTTTTACTTTTATTCCTATTTTTCACAAATTGAAATGACAGATTGAGGTTCTCTAAACACTCAAAACGCTTATTTGGCCAAGTATTGCCCCCTTGACAGAAGTGAAATGTCAAGATGCTGTTTATATAGCACGTGTATTGTTCCGGACACATCTGGTGTGGTTTGAATTTTGCATTTATATGTCTGTTCAGTGTAAACAGAGCTCTGACACGTCTGTGCACTAGCGACACACCACTGCGTATTACTTAAATATTTCAACACCATGGAAATCCAGTGTTTGCAAAACAAATCCGAAGCGAGCAGAGATAAACAGCACAGCAGCAGTATGTGTGATGCACAAGTTCACCTACAGCAGAGCAGCACATCGAGAGGAGAATAAAACAAACCTCCACTCACCATTAGAGTAACAGGAGGAAGTGGATGAGGATAAGTGTCCTTGGGCCTGATGTAAGAACTGCCTCTTGCTGGAGTGTAAAGAATGGCACGTCAATACTCCCTGAGAAAAACACACACAGAACAAAGAAAAAATGTTTTTCAGGGGAGGAGAAAAAAAAATGCATCCTATTCCTGAAGCTTTTCAATCATTGAGCCCATTCAGAAATCCTGAGCATATTGAGTGGGCAGCGCTGTTAATTGACTGTTTGGTGGTTTGATCCAGGGCCCGCGGGGCAGAGCAGCGAGTCCTGGCAGAGCAGCAGCAGCAGCAGCCTGCGGGGATGGAGGAGGAGGGGGGGGGGAGGCACCTGACCAGAGCCCGGGGGCGAGGAACGATACCTCTGAGGCTACAGGTGTTTATGTGGCTGGGGGGATCTGTTGCATCTGTTTACCTTGTAAGGTTAGCGAGCTAGCTGAGAGTACATTATTTATCTTCCCAGTGGCAACTGTGCGTGCATGCTTGTGTGTTTGTGTGTGTGTGTTGCCTGTATTAATCCAGCATTTAAAGATAAATGAGCCTCCCTGTCTTCAGAAGAACGTTTCCTGTGTTGTGTTACTGCACTCCCCTCCTGTCATCACACTGAGATAAAACACATGTGACTGTTAGTGAGGGTAGTGCCAGGTCAGGGAGGATGTGTCACTGCTGGGCCAAGGCATTTTCAAAGAAGGCTCTCAGGCCAAGGCCTTTCCCGATATCCCCGGGTGAAACTGAAACAGTGCCAGCAGCGCGGTTAAGTCTCACAGTCGCTGAGCTGAAGTAGTTTCAGCCGGAACTTGAAGTCAGGCCAGTGAGGTGTTAAGTATTTGTTCAGCCTATCTGAGCGAGATTACTGCAGACGTGTGTTTATTTTATTACATATTCCCAGAAGCTGCACTGTCTCAAGGAAGGAAAGGCCAATGTGGGAATTATATCTCCAGTTGGAATCTGGTGCTTATGAGTATAGGAATAGTAAATATATTCTGCAGAGGAATGTGCCTACAGGGTTTCTATTAACGTGCTTTTTTTCCCCCGACTTCCACTCCATTAAAGTGCAAGTGGTCGTTTCAACTTTCCATCTAGACAATGGTGAATGGAAAAATTTGGCTGCGCTGATGCAGGGCTGAATTATTTGTTCTCTAATAGGCCAACTTTTATTATTCCCCTGCTGGGAAATAATCACCTACAAGTGTGCTGGGCAATTAAGTGTTCCATCCTAGGCGTAGTCTTATTGGCTAAGCATGGGGCCACCTAATTTTCTCTATTTATGGCGAGTTGAGGCAGATTTGTGGCACCAAGAGGGCTTCAAGAAACAGTTCCGCCAGCAAGTTTCACCTGGTGGAGGTGAACATTCTCATTCCAGGGAAACCAGCATTATATTTCACTTTCTGATAATAACCATATTGTAGGTGTGAATGTGCAAGACACAGTTCCATGAAATGAATAGTAGGTCAAGTGGGTTGTTTGTGTGTATTTCAGTTATGCTCCTAATCTGCAATGTCCCTCAATCTAATGACCACATATATAATTGCAAACAAAAACGGAGAGATGCTATAATAGAGGTCCATTAGTAAATCAGGGGTGATTATCGGAAGAATGGATTTAAGCTGCAACCAGCAGTATGTAAATTGACCAGATAATTTGTTACTGCGGCAGCTTTAGCAATATCCCATTTAACGGAACAGCGGGGAAGAGCAAAAACAACAAACAACCGTGGACCGTGGCGCGCTCCGGATGGACGGGATCATCAACAGATCAGCATGGTGTTGATGGTGTCTCACACACATTTCTACTAACAAGGATGGATTCTATATTTTTTGTAGAAATGTGGAAACTTTGCTATTCTTGCAGTAAACCCAAAGAAAGTTAAGAAAGAAAGTGTGTGGACGACTATTCCAGAGATGTTGACAAACCAATACTGATTACAACTAATCCTTTAATGGGCCGTATATGTCCTCTCACCGCGTGTGCACACAAGAGGCCTTTTATTAACAACAGGTATCAGGAACAGAAATCTTATCTCTAGTTTATGACTGCACAGCTTTAGTAAATAGTAGAACCTGTTGATAAGGGTTCTTGGAGGCCGATACCAATGGTAGGGAGAAATACATTCCTGATATCAACATCAGCAAATATATGTAAACGTAATAACTTGGCAAAGATTGTTGTTAAAAGTTGTCGTTATCAAACCATAATGACAAAGTAAGACACTTTTTTATTAATAGCTATAAATAAAAACTGAAAGAAACTTGAATTAAGATAAAATAAGATAATGGTTTATTTATTCCTGTATGGGGCCGTAAAATGTTTTCTGAATTGTTTATTATGTAAAATGTTTTCATGTAGACAAACATAAATGCTACATCTAATATAATACACGTCAGTAAAAGCTTCATATGGGCCAACTGATAAATCGGTCAGGCTCTGTATCACTCGATACTTATTAAAGCATCTGTTTAGCCTGACTGGTTTAGCAAACAGCGATGTCTCCTGCAGGAAAAAAGAAAATTAGTCTTCATTGGGAAATAACTTCATCCCAAACGCTCGACATCAATAGATCAACACAACAAATTATTCTGGATACGACTGAGGAGCTCTCCGCCGACACACAGGCAGCGAGACGTTTCCACTCCGTTGGCAGGATTAATAATCATCATAAACATGAGTGCGGCCCATGAAGGACACTGCTAGGAGAAACCTGTTTAACATGTCGGCATTCACATAAGAAATCGAATTAGCTATTATAAGATAACACTTCTTCTCCTCCTCCGCACGCAGCGAGATGTCGCATTGTCCTTTTCAAATTATAAAACGGGAATACAAATTAAATTAACATCATAATACTGCAAGGGCAATTTTCTGCATCGCATTTATCGTATTTGTTATTTTTACCTAGTGCAAACTAGGAGGACGGACACAATTATGCACGACATAGAATGAAGTGGGAGTTTTTGTGATTCTTTGCAAATCTTCAGCTACATTTTTGACCTATTTCCCCCCCCCCATTCAATCCCAGCAAAGGTTGGGAAAAGAAGGACAACAACGATTTGTAGCGTTTGGGCTCAAAGCTTCATCATCTTCATTCATCATCTCATCACTGTACTCCGACAGTCAATTATGAAAAAAAACAATCTTTTTGAAAACATTTAAGGGGATTAAATGCTCGGCAATAACATGCCTTTGAAATAAATCGTTTTAATCCTGTTGAAACAAGGTGATTCACATCACATACAACAGCGTTTTAATGGAACGAATCAGAATAGCACAAAATTAGCTCAGAGAGCTCATTCTGCACAGAGCAGAATTGCATTTGAAAAGAAACAACGAGTCAAGGACGATGACAGCGAGCGAACCTGCGTGGAAACACAGAACAACAGGCTAATGTGAGCGTGATCAAAAGGGCACAACAGAGTGCCTTGAATGAATGGGAATCATATGAGAGAGAGGCATACAGAACCTGTCCTTACTTTTCTACATCCAGAATTGCTCAAACAAATTGCTATAAATAAAAATGCAGGTAGTGGGAGGTGGTAAATCTCGACTGTGGTTCCCTCTCTGCTTTATTTTGCAGATTCCAACATGCTGCTGTGCATGGGGGAGACTGGATGTTAGACCGCTTCCAAGTTCATACTGTGGAGAGGCGAGGCTTGATAAACACAAGCACTTTTAGGTATTTTCAGATTTTTATGTGAGAAATAAAGATGATTTTCCAAAATGTATTGTGTTATGGTTGCCACGGTGATGCAGTGGTTATTGCCTCAATGCAAGAAGGTTTGGATCTCAGCTTGCCCATTCTGTGGAGAGTTTGTATGCTTTCCAATTCTCTGCTTGGGTTTTCTCCAGGTACTCTGGCTTCCTCAAATAGTCAAAAAATGCAGATTTGGATTAGGTTAATTGGAGACGCTAAACTGACTGTAGGTGTAAATCATTGTTTGTCTCTGTATGGTGGCACTGCGATACGCTGGTGACCTTCCACTGTCCACAAACTTTGGCGGTATAGATATTACATGGATGATATGGATGGATGGATGGATGGATCTGTAAATTCCTACTTTTCACAGCAAAGCCGATCTTATTCATTTAAGATTTGATTTTCCTTCTTATTTATTGCTTTCTCTTTTAATGTATCTCTGGTTGAATTGATTGTATTTTTATATCCCAAAAGTAAAAAAGATAGAAGGATTGTGAAAATGTTAATTGTAGTTCAATGTGAGCAAAAACAATCGATTAGCTTGGCCTTCATCTCAGTCATTGGACAGTATAAGCTTGTCAGGAGCGAACGGGCTCATCTGCCGCCTGCCTCTCTCCTCCTCGCTGCCACCTTGTTTAGCCTGATCCGCCAATCTTCGGCTAGCTAATGCAAGATGACACTTTGTCACCAGAATCCTAAACTCTACCCACAATACAATTTGTCATCCCACTGAGGAGCCCGTGACATTCATAAGAGAGCCTCTGTCAGTATCAATTTCAGTCTTATTTTAAGGGTTCGTGGGCTCTGACATATCTCTCTCACAGACGCTCCCACAGTGTCCCCAAGGTTCATTGCCTGAGTATCCATGGCCCGGACTAACAGCTGGCCATATCCATAACATAATGACATTTCCACATGCAGCTCATGGGCTACCCCCTGATTAAAACATCAACATATGCAACTATAACTGCGTATTGATTAATAAAGCTGAATGTTTCTCCGACCTCGGAGGCTGAAACTTTGCAACTGTAACCTCTAATCAAGGTGACGCCTGTCTAATTTGGCCCTCAAGGCAGAAGTGAAAAACAGGCGTAATGATGCGTTTATGAGAAGTAATTTTCTGACCCTCAAGGAAACAAAGTAAATTAGGCACCAGGGCATTAACATCTCAGCTCTTGACCTCGCGGTTATTACGCTAACATTTACATTAGCGCTCCCCGTATACAACAGGGTATCCTGGAAGACGGTTTTTAATTGAAGGTTGATATAACCTTTTCATGTGTAAGGTTGGGCAATCAGTCTCAATATAGGGGGTGCGGAGGTCGGTTAACCTACTCAGGTTACATCACATCTAATATATCTGCCGTTTGCACTCTGCCGGCATTAGAAAAGCAAAGTAATGAAGTGAACATGGAGCCTAATTAAAATTTGTCGGTGAACCCGTGTCAAAAGGTCAGCAGTCTGCCTTAATGTACACCGGCACTCACAAAATTAACCTTGTCGAGTTAGATTAGGCTAAAAATACTTATTGCAAATCCAGAAACGCACACGCGCCCGACGCAATGAAATCGATGTGTGCGTTATAAAGGTGAAGTCTTAACCCCTCCGTAAGTTCCCTGCTTCCCACAGCGAGGCCCGAGCAAAGTGATTAATCTTTCTATTTTTAGATCACTTTCCTTCTTATTTATTTCCTTCTTGCTTTTTTAATGTAGAGGGGAGACGGCAGCGCTGGCAAGAGAAATACTTTGTCAGCAACTTGATTGCATTTACATGGTAGAGTGAAGCCAAAGCTGGAGCAAATTAGAGAGCTGTGCCACGGGCTGTGCTGAAATAAAAGGCACTTGAAGAAATGCCATGTGAGGAGACGTCTCAAAAATCAGCACCTCAGGAAAGACATTATTTTTAACCTTAATATGCCCTGGAATCATTACCATGCTCGCCCTGTTCATGCTACACAGCTGCTTTTAACATCTTTGCTCATTTTTTATCCTAAATATACTTTTAACTTGAAAAATGCTTGGTAATATCACCTCGATCTTGAGGGGGAATTATTATTGTTAACACTATACGTACCAGATATCCAATGATATTTAGGACATCTGACAGCACAATTATATCATGTATGATTTAGAAGTACAGTCAATACAGTTTTACTTTACACTTATTCTTAAAATTATAAATAACTAATATATCCTACTTTGCTAAGGGGGTTCACAACAAACCCAAGCAGCGTAGCCACAGAGGCTATGAAGTGGCTCTTGCTTTCAGGTTTCAAATTGCTGGTGAGAAAATGTTTACGACTGATGTTTACTATGAATTATTTCCACTGTAATGTAATTACACCATGAAATATATGGCAGCTCAGCTCACTTCGCATGTGCACCTGTACTGGTCTAAAAAAAAGAACTGGCTCTAGTCTGCAATGAGAATGGATATAATCAGCATTCCATTTGGGTTTACAAATGAAGTAGACACAGGTTGTTATCAGCTTTGGTTGATGCAAAAATGACACCAGAGTTAACATGCTAATTCAACATGGCCGTGTAGTCATCAAGCAACAGGCCTGGAAAAGCACTGGGGAGTTCTCCTTCAACTGCAGCGTGGTGGAGCTCTGTGCAGAATGATCTCATTAAATGATTGATTATCAGGCCTGATGCAGCCTGAAAACAAGAGTGTGAGTCAACTGAAATATTGAAGTTGCCTGTTAAACCAAAACACTGAACCCAACAGCACTAAACTGATGTGCCAAGCTAAGGGGATCTGCTAATTGCTAAACCTTTTTAACACATGAACTCCTGAAAAATGTCTGGACAACTGGGCCCTTTGTCTTTTAACATATGAAGAAAGCAGCAGCTTACCGTCTGCTTTCTCACAGCGCCTCTGTAAAAATGTCAGGAGCGTGCCTGGACTTCGATGTCTGAAAGCAGTTGTTTGTGGGTCTTTTAAAATGATATGTCTGCAATTCTTCGCATAAAACTATTGATTGGTGCGACAACAATATTCCAAGCATGCGATGCCTGCAATATTATATATGTGTAATTCAGTAGAGCCCACATTCACAAATCGTTCAAATCAAAAATATGAGGTATTTCTGCACTAAACACTGGAACATAATCATTCTGCATGTACCTTGTCGTCCCACAGTGCTGTTCAGGAAAGGAAATGTATTGCTGTAAGACCTGCCCTCTTTACAACAGGCCCCGGGAATGCAAATCTCCCCATTTGGTCCACTAAAGTCTATTAATAATCTCTCAAATCAAACAAATACACGTTCATGAAATCACCAGTGGCCCATGCAAATCAAACAATAAAAGCCCAACTTAAACTTCGAACTTGGATCAGAGCACAGAGGATACAACAGTTGCGTGAGGCTGATTCATGTAATATCCCCCCTCTCTGCGGCTCCAGAGTCCCGCTGACACAGCAGCTGTGAGCAATACGTGTGCGCGTGGGTGTGTGTGTGTGTGTGTGTACGTGTGCACTTCTGCTTGTGTGTGTGTGTGTGTGTGTGTCTGTGCAGGTGGTAGGAGGGAGGGACCATGATGCCTGTGAGCTGAATAACAAATCTAGCATACTGCACACCTGAGGAGCTGTCACTGTCATAATCAGCCGTTTATAATGCATGGCAGAAGGGGGACAGGAGTCGAGAGGAGGAAACGAGGACACAGTTGGTTATCAAAGCTCTGTCTGTACTACATCCTCTACTTCTCATCCTCTCTATTGCTGCTCGGAGAATTGAACGGTGGAGGGTGTTCTTCCTCTTCTTGTTCTTCTTTTCTTTTCTAATATACACTCTCCCCCTCAAAGTTATTGGTGAGCTCTCCCTCTTGTCCAACCGAGGCACAGATGTCGCATATGGAAAGCTGGATAGCTATAGCTCCCGCTTCCTCTCCTGCTTTCATCCTTCCTCTTCCTTCTTCACACGCCGTCTGGCCCAGCAGGTTTGTGTCCGGACACCTCCTCCAGAGAGCTCAAGGTGACACATGGCTGCTCAGGCGCAGATGAGTGGCTGTGTCCCCGGCCTCTTGACGACCGCCAGTTGGCCCCCTCTCGCTTTTTTCCCCTCTATAACAGCACTAAAGTCCCTGAGCAGTGGGTCCAAACACCCACCCCCAGTGCCTTTTGTTTTTCCAGTGCGACACTAATCTATGGTTCTGCTGTGAGGGCCACAGGAGCGGCAGGTTGACGCACTTCCAGCTCACTGACACAATCACTCAGCACTTGCATGGGGAGTGCTGGGTGCGTGCGTGTGTGTGTGTGTGTGTGTGTGTGTGTGTGTGTGTGTGTGTGTGTGTGTGTGTGTGTGTGTGTGTGTGTGTGTGTGTGTGTGTGTGTGTGTGTGTGTGTGTCTCTGTGTGTGTGTGTGCAGTCGGAACAGTGCCTGCTAGACAGCCGGGCAGATATTTTTTTGCAGGGTCAGCAGAGAGTTGGCCAAGCCAGCATCATGGAGGAGTAAATCAATGAAAGCCAATTAGACACCGAGAAAGGTGAGAGAAGAATTGAGCCTCTCAAAAAGCACAGACTTAGACAAAAAAAAAGGAATCCTGAGAGACTTTTTGTGAAAATACCAAAGAGTAAATGTAAAATCTCTTCCATAGTGACACACGTGAGAGTGCTCTTCATGTTCCACTGTGCAAAACCTGATATTCAAGATGACATATCTGAATGCAGCTTCGCTCACAATTCATGGGAGGCTCCAAAGTGTTGTGCGGTGCATGCTGCAGAAAATTGGATTGTGTGAGTCACATTGATGCATCACCCCGCTTCACTTAAACCAAATAAAGCTCTGCTGGGCTATGAGGAGCGTTTGATATTACAGTTCTCATAAACAAACATCGGGTGATGTCATTACTGAAAACTGTTCCAGACTTCAGACGTTTTTCTGACATTCAATCTTCGAGGAAATTAGCTTATTTTTAAATGAGCAAAAAGGGTCTCTGAATTAAAGCATTAACCAAAGAGCTTGTTTGATGATGTCGAGAAGCAGCGTGGGATTATGGGAGTTGTCTTTACCACCATGGTAGGTAAAAATCGATCCAATGCTACGAAGGTGCAAATCATGTACACAGGTGAGTTCATGTATTTAAGATTTATTCACGTTAAGAAGCAAATGGCAAAGAATAATTGTGATGCATTAAGAGTGAGTGACCAATAGAAACAGAGGACAGAAAAATAGTGAACTGGCTTAAAATCCAGCAGTGGGATTTTACTTCATCATACATGGACTAAGCCATGGGTAAAGCAGATATGACGCAATTAAAAAGGGCGACAAAAATTATGTGGACCATTGCCTTGATTAAAATTGGGAAATTCTTAGGTTTGGCTGATGTAAGTACACAAGTCAACAAAATATACAACCTAAGTCTAGTTGTTCTTATAGATGAATGCAACACAACATTATTTGGGATGAATGCAACACAACACTTCATGTGATGCATATTTATCAACATATAATGAAACAAGTAACGAAGAGAGTTTTATGCAATGGTACTAATAAAGCCGTGAGTTTAACCAGGTTTAAACAGGGAATTTATAATACTAGTCATGGAGTATTTGTTAAATATTAGCCTAAATATCTTTTTTTCGAGTGTACCGAGCCTTTGATGTTAATCTTGCAGAATTCCTCAGCGGGTGAAGAGAGCAGTCATGTGTCTGTGTGGAGGGCGAAGAGTAAATGCAATATGTCTCATGATCACCTCCTGAGCGAGCCAAATGAGGCACCCTTCGCTCTGAGCAACCTGCTACTAACATCTGCTGCTTCGGCCGCGAATGCCCGTAGCGATGCCCTTATGTATAAATCCTCTACAGCCGAGTCTATACTATTCCGCTTTCAAGTAATTCCTCTTTTTTCACAATTTCAATGATTATTGTAAGGAGGGCAGGATTGCTTTACTGAAAACAAAAGGCAGGTTAACAGTGGGAAGTGTAATGTTGCAATGCAGCAACAGTAAACTTTAAATGCAGCATACTGTTGCTATTCAGGTGGTTTTTGTGTCTTAACATTTATCTGATTTGGATGGGAAAAAGCAGCATCAATTTTTGACTTAATGAAAGAAAAACATCTTAAGCTTTTGATAACCTGCTGACTGCTAATGAGCTGTGGAGCCACCATTATGCACTATATAATAATCCTGTTCACATTAACAGGGAAGAAAACAGATACTAATACCCGCGGGCATGTGTATTGGAGTAGGTACCAAGGCAATTAGCATGAATTAGGATCATATCTTAATCTCATTAAAACACAGTATCTTGTTTCAAATCAACAATGCTGTCTACTCTAAAAGAGATAATGTCCTTAATTTAGTTATTAGGAGGTTTGCCATTTTTAATATTACATATGTGCTAGATCAATTGGCTATAATCACCATGTTAGAGGGAACTCAATATTTTCATTTTTCTATGCTTTGGATTTTTTAATCATATAATAACTTTCCATCATGTTTTTAAACCTTTACAACGATCACACGTTACCTCTTTAAGCAATCTGACAGAGAAGCTATTTGCCACCATCTTACACCCACAGTCATTATTAGGCTAACACATTTTGTTGTAATCAGGCCTCTCTGCCATTTGCATGAAAGCAATCTAATAAATGTTCAAATTGAACTCTCCCAGCTGAAAACATTAAGATAGCCCCCAAGAAATCTACCATTTTTTTTGAAGTGACCTCCAATCTCCATTACCTCAGTGATTAAAAAAGAAAGTGTCTTGTTCCCTGGCTGCCCTGAAATTAAGCTCTAGATAAGAAAGCCCGGTTTGAGACCGAGGCAGATGCAGGGGTGGATCAGCCGCCGCAGCAGCCTTCATAAATCCATCCCTGGCTCCTGTGCTCAGACAGGCTTGTTGGTCTGCTCCTAAATCAGACAGGCCAGACTGTCACGACCAGAGACCTTGTCTTCTTGCAGATCAATGGTGATAAGGGAAAATAAATTTTCAGCTGCAAATACTGCAGGCACCAAAGAAGCGCTGAGGTCTCATAGAGCTCCATAGGCGTGTACTCGTGCATTTTTAAATATCACAGTGGAAATATAGCGCTGTGACAGCTGTGATGATGATTTGGGCGACTTTGCTCATGATGAAGATAACATCAAGGGAAAGGCTTGAAAAAGAAAACGTGATAGGCCACTTTCCATGAGCCATTCTTTCTGAGACGTTATGGTTTTTCTGTACTTGTTTGATGTCTTGTGGAATATGGCTGTGGACTGATTGAAAACATGTGCAAGTAATAAGAAAAAGATATTAACAATAACTTGAAATTGGTGTAGGTTTACCTGTAAGTCAAAGCGACAGTTAGTGTGTGTGTGTGTGTGTCTGTGCACGCACTTCATTGGCGAACCTATCATGAAGATAAAGCATTTTATTAAAACAAAACTTTTCACGTCCGCCTTGAAAGCTCAGATAACAGCACCACAGCCATTTATTATTTTCTCATTCGGTGCCGGAGAGAGGAGCAGAAACTTGTTCACTTCCCTTCTCTTATTGTGCCGTCAGAGTCATAGCAATTTGTATGCTAAGTATTTTAACTCGTGGCTCGGCTTTATTTATTGTGCGTTTTGCCACTGTGGTGCAGATGGAAATAATTCAACAACTACCAAATGGATTGTTCATGTCTCCCTCAAAATCAAGTGGTATCAGTTGATAGGCCCTGACCTTGGATGTGGGGCCATCCTTAAGTCAGAATTTGTATGAATATTGTACTTTATGATCAAATATTTGCAGTCCTCATGACATTTTATCAACCAACTTTATGTTTTATAGTTATTAACAAATGTTTGCATGCGAACAAGCAATTTGATCGTGTTGTACAGATGAACAATGGACAAAGATAAGAGATGCATCTCCGCTTCTTCCCACTATTCAGAAATTAAGCCAAAATATAACACTGTCATCATGCACTGAAGACTCCATTTCGAACCAGGGTCTATGCATTAGCTATTATCGGGTGGAGCTGTGCTGTGGATGTCCTGCTGATAAACACGCCCAACCAATCATGATGTTTCACCCTGACTTTGTAGTTTGGTCGATGTCCCATCCCATAACATGGAGGAGGCAGACTTTATGACCTATAATGCAGCCGGCTACAGGGGGCGGTGAAGAGGCTGTGGCTTCAGTTTTGGGCAGCTGTGATTTCATCCATCTTGCCATCTACCCGCTTAACATTGTCACTGTGAACATATTAGCATGTTAGCATTTAGCTTAAAGCACCGCTAAGAACAGCCTCTAATACTTACTTATACATTTTTAAACCAACAAACACCTTTTGATTGTGGGTTGTTTTTTACAGGAAGCCAAGTGATCAATAAATAATTCAGACAACTGCCTTCTTGCACACGTGTGCCATTGCAAATCAATAGCCACACTTTTATTGCATCAAGGACTAAAGATGCTTTCTTCTCTCCTTGGCTTGTTCTGGAGTTCAACACAATTTGCCTTAATCAGGCAATCAATCACTGTTAGTGTGCCACACCAGCACACAGCAGGCAGATGTGGCCCCAACTCCAAACCCTAAATTGGTGCAGACGTACACTTGTATGAGCCCTGCCACGCAGGAGACATTGCCAGAGCTGAAGCCAGAGCTTGCAAAGAGAATTTGCCTTTATTTGTTGACAAGGGGAGGGCACCAATCTGCTCCGCTGACATGTCTTTTCACAAGAAATTACAGAGAAAGAGCTTGGTGGAAACCTCCTTGAATGTCTTTTTCACTGTTTGTCTATCTGCATACTGTAAAATATAATCAGATTCCCTTTAAGGTACATATTTTCTATATTGTTATGTCTCTAACATGCCGTCCATTATATTTATGGAAGATAGCATTCCGTAACCTCGCTATAAAATACTTGTGAAAGCCACAAACGACTTCAACCATATAAATGCACATCACACGTGTGTATGTGCACCTTAATACATGCACAACTCTATTTGGCTCTATTGTTCACATGATATAAAAGACTGAATGAGCCGATTTGGCACGAGTAGAGAATAATCAGAGCACTACTGTGGTCCTCAGAGATCCTTTATTGAATGCATCACAATGAAGCTTGATTGGAATTGATAATGGCTTTGAGGACTAGGTTGCTCCTTTCCAACGACTAATTTGTTCCAAAGCAACCTTTGACATGCAAGGGATTGGCAATGACAAGCTAATTAGCCAACTGTTGAGATGGGTCAAAATATGTGTGTTTATACCAGAAGAGAAAATGCTCTCCCTTTATAATTGAATGTTGAGGCTCTGTGGCATTTAAAAAAATAACATCTCTATTAATTTACATAAAAGAAAGAGACTATAGCTTCATCAGAAAAAGGGCTGTGTGTGAGTCACTGAATATCGTCCTGTGTGGTTGGCTTCGTGCAGAAATGACTGAGCTCTGCATTACAATATATGGGAGCAGAGGGTGAACTGTATGATATTCCTGTATCAACACAAAGTCAGCATGAAGAAGTGCCGCGGATGTGAAAGTGCTGCTGACCTCGTCCATTTTTCTTCCAGTGCCATCAAGGCCACCGCGCTGCAATGCTCCCCCCCCGCCGCATCCAATTGTGCAGAGTTAAAGGTGTGGAATCGGGGGGCTTGTCCAGGCCAAGAGCCCTCGCACACCTGCACTTATGAGAGTCAACTGCAGTGTCAGCACCGCAACCGACATGCATCATACGGCAGCCTCACACACTCGCCTGCAAAACAACGTTATCTATCTACACAGACAGTGCAGCCCTGAGAATACATTAACCACAGACAGCGGGGCGCCCTTGATGGTAAATCCCTCCTCTGATTCCACATTTTAGACCATGCCAAAATCAGGTATATGCTGCACACAGAGTTCTCGGTGTATCAGATTGGTCTTATGAATCATGCAACCTGATATTGTTTGATTGAATGCACTAAGTCCAAATTGGATTCCCTCTGACGGCTCCTCCTCTCCCCTGCCTGGACGAGTACTGATGAAGGATAACCGCCTCTGCATTAATCAAAGAGATGGAGAATTTTGATCCCACTCTAATTTAGATTAGATTACATATATTTAATAATTTGCACAGCATCTGATATCAATTATCAGCAGGTCATTCAGTTTGATCTCGTTCCATATTCTGCCACAACAAACTAAAGAAACGCACATTGAATCTGACTGCCTCTCATCAAAAACATGATTTTGCCCCGTTTCTTAGTAACTGGGTGATGATGGGGAACCATGATCACCAGAGATGTTTTAATGGGCTTATCTTAGTTTTGTTGCACTTCCTTTTTTCCCTCTTTTGTTTTCTTTCATATCCATCAAAGAGAAAGTGTAATTATTTTAAAACATGGATGATCAGGCGTGCTAATCAATGACAAGAGTGTGAAGTGACATGAGTCACTTCTTGCAAGAAGCGAGTGCTATTCATACATCCCATCTTGTGTGTGTGAGCGTCGACTGTAAGTGGGATGTGAAAGTGCTTACTGTTTGTTTAGGATTACAACACACTCTCAGGGGCGGATGGTTTGATTTGTAGTAGGAGGGGAGCAGCACTGCTCCCATCACATACTTGCCTGCACCTCAAAACGCCAATAACTTGAAAAACAACAGATTGCCCAGGAGGAGGTGAACCAAAAGTCAGCCCCTGTTTATTATTTGGAGATGGAATAATTTTTTTTTCATCTGCCAGACTGAAATATCTCTGTATCACAGTTACAATCTATTCCATAGAGCCATCCCTTGATGGTTAATTAGGTGTCAGCAGCCCAACCGAGGTAATTTAACCTTCATCAGCCTGTATCACATGAGAAGATAATGTAAGGGAATAATTCATTGAATATTTTAATGGAACACAAAAAAAGCTATATTTACAAACTCTGGGCTTTAGTGAAGATAAATGAATGGAATACAGAATTCAGAACTCCACAGTGATCCAGCCCTTTCTGAAACAGTAAGCTTAAAAGGTAATGATGATGACTGTAAGAAGACACTCACACAAGCAGATTTAGCACCAAAGCATTGACAAATAATAATCCTTAGGATCAAACAGGCGGTAAACAGCAATTATCTGAGGGCAATGTGATCAGAATCTCCCAGCCAATGATCAATAGAGTCTGAGCTCTTCAAGCAGGTCGAGAGACAACCGGCTGAATCTTAAATTACTTGACGCCGTGTCATTCGATCAGCATTCGTCTCAGTGGAGTCTGGAGTTAATAATCCGGGAATTCAAATGGGGGAAAAACAAAAGCTCGGAGACGTCAATACAAAACATTTGAGAAAAAAACACAACTTCAAAGTGAACTTTATAATATTACACTAAATTACTGACTAATTTTCCAGAAGTTGTAAATAACCTATTGAAAATTTGCAGGAGATTCATATTGTAAGATAATCACATGGCCGAGGGGAATGCCTGTTTTGATCATTCGTCTTTCTTTGTGTTTCTGTCCGTCTCATTTAAATATAATGTGCATGAGTAAGTGAAACCAGACAGTGAGCAAATAAACGATGACCTCAAACAAACTGACCTTAGAATGTTGAAAACTACTGTGGGGCATTGTTGTAACCGGAGCTGATAAGACACGTTCCTCCAGAGTGAGGAAGTAACGCCATTACATTTTGACTGGGAAGATAGTAACTGTTTACATGGGAGTCATGTTGTAAGTCCATTGTATGGTTATTATATACTTTTGATCAGTAGAGTGATGAGAACTGAAGTTTGAATATATATATTTATGTTTAGTTCCATATATTCAAGTTTAATTATACATATACAAACATCCAAACCGTATATTCAGATTCCTTTCTATATAATCTTGTTTTACATATATGTTTAATTAATCACTCTTTGATCATTCCACAGATTGATAAATTCATCCAAATAATCAGATTTCATTTGACATATTCACGCTGTCATTACATTTATTCTAACATTAATTCAATACATTAAAGTTTCATTCTAAATATTTCACTCTATATGTTCTGTCATTCAATAATAACTTCCTAAATGCAATAGATCATATGTATATATCCACTCATCCACATATTACTGTTTATATATAAACACAGTAATATGTACACACACACACCCACATACATATATATATAGATATAAGGATGTGTATACCTGCCACTCTCCATCCCGCCCCCCGCACTGTGAGTGATGAGCATAAGGATGGTGTGTGAATAATATAACATCATGATCTATGTGGGATGCTGGTTAAC
Source organism: Pseudopleuronectes americanus (assembly GCA_038501795.1). Taxonomy (NCBI): domain Eukaryota; kingdom Metazoa; phylum Chordata; class Actinopteri; order Pleuronectiformes; family Pleuronectidae; genus Pseudopleuronectes; species Pseudopleuronectes americanus. Next base: position 13,929,619 of record CM076730.1, on the reverse strand, counting down.
GCGCCGGCGGGGTGAAGTTGCCCGGGCGGCCGGTAGGGAGAGCCAGTGAGACGGGCGGTGTGTCGGCTGCGGAGCGGGGCTCAGGCTGTTTTCGTGTGGGACTGGATGGGAGGGAGCAGCAGCCTCAGTACCAGGCACCGCTCTGCTCTCCCTCACTGCTGCTGACTGGAGCTGGGTAGACTCACCGAGGAGGAGGCTGCCACCGTCACCACCGCCGCCGCCGCCGCTCCTGCCTTTTGTCGCACAGGGACGCTTCCCGAGCCGCGAGGATATTCTTCCTTTTTCCCCTTTTTTTCGAGAAGCCACACGGATTTCGAAGTGGGGAATTAGCAGCGACGACCGCACCGATGTACCCACGACACGAGGGCAGCGGGCTGCTCGTGCTGGCGGTCTTAGCCGGACTGCAGGTAACGCTACCACCCGAGCGGTGCTTCGCACGGCGGAGTTCCACCGGACAGTTCCGGTGCTGGGGGTTTATTTGAGGTGCGAGCCCGGCGGAGCGGCCGCAGCCTGCCCGACGGGCACTTTACACGGCGTGCGTTCCGTTAATAAGACGCCGCTTTGTGCGGTTGGAAGACCGCTCGGATCAGAAAGTAGGTCCTGCGCGACTAGCTAACGGTCCCCATGTTTTTAAATCCAACGCCCACGAGATGCTGCGTTGGTAAAAAAATAAAAACACAAAACGACGCACAATCTATACGCGAATTATTATGAGTTTAGCGAATTCGCTATTTTGCTATTGAATTGTGAGCGTTGTGAGCAGGATGTCTTTAGTTTTAATATTTATGTAGATTGCTGCAGCGTGTCCCTGCGCCCCCCCTGGTTAATTCCCTCTCCGGATGAAATTAAATCACGTCATGTATGAGCAACAATGAAAAGTATACCATGCTGTGAATTATGATTGTGGTGGCGCGGGTTATATAAGTACATTCAAGCTAGCAGCGATGGGATCATGATTGTTGTCCAACTCCGACGATGAGAGGATGCAATGTGCTGGGGACAATTTATTTGTCATGACTGTGGGGGCCACTGTCCGATCTGAATCACCCCCCCCACCCCGAGCTACACAGAGGAGCAGATAACCCAGTTTTCTGGTGTTTGTTGAAAACCTTTTGTTTTAAACGCTAAAAGATATAATTCCACTGTGCATCCTGGTGCTATTGTTGTAACGTGCAAGAATCCCAGCTCCCCCTCCTCTTAAGCCTCCTGCTTCTTCTCTTCCCCTCACAGCATTTTTCCTATTTAAATGTCCATGATTAAGAAAAAAGGCAAGTGGCACGGCTACCCACAATGCTCTTTTTCAGCAGGGGCTCCTCTCCTCTGCTTGTACATTCTTCGGAGAGCAGTGCATGTGAAGGAGCCGGGGCTGGTGGCGTCTGTTCCTCACAGAATCAATGCTGGGGCTGTGTGATGGAGTATATTTGGATATTCGTGGACATCAGAGTTATGCTTCAGTCATGCTCCATCTGTGATTTCTCACTATGATGGTTTTTCTCTCTCTCTTCCTGGTTAGATTCATGTTTTAAGGAAACACCGGCCCCAGTCATTTACAGATCATCTTTTTTCTCTCTCTCTCTCTCTACAACATCCCCTTTATTATATCAATCTTTTGTGTGAACAACTGAAGCAGTTAAGAGTTTCCCCCTTTTAAAAATACAAAGCTTTATATGGATAGCAGTCATGGCCCTGTAGTTTCTTCAGATGTCAGCATTTCTAGTTTACTCAGACGTTCACACATAGGTGTTTATTCCCGCAACAGTGGATCGTTAGCATTTACTTTTTTATTCCCTTGTTCCTGTACTTCAAAGTGGAGTGTTTGTCCAGAGTGGTGTGTTGTTCGGAGGGGCCGACGGTGATCATTGGTTAGAACCCAACCCTGTGCCTGGGCCCCTCCGGGGGCACAAATGGGGCTTGTTCTTGCCTAGCCATGCTTTTTGACTAATGCTTAACCCTTTTGGCCTCATTATCCTAATTGCAGTCCCCGCTATAAAAACAACAGATGCTTTTGTGCGACTGCAAGGACTTAAGAACGTGACCAAGAGGTTTTTTTGGAGGCAACAGAGTGCATTTTTTGAAGGTTGATTTATGACTCATTGTTGACATCTCTTTCTCTCCCTCTCCCCACCATCACAGATTGCAGCGGAGTGCAGGGGCACCACGCCATGCAGGCCAGGCTTCTCTGAAGATGTATACAAGGTTGTGGTGCCAGATATCGCAGAGAAAGGACAGCCCCTTTTCAACGGTGAGTGTGGAATATTTCCCGTGCTGCTGCTGCGTGGTGGATTTCTGTTGCGTCTGCGTTTGATTGACTGCCCTGCGTGTGTGTCGGCATGTGCATCAGTTGCGTGTGCGCTCGCCTGCATGTGCTACATTCGAGGGAGGAACAGAACAAGCCTGACATATTTAAACAATTAGCTTCGGTGTAGTTGTGTGGCACAGCAAGTCGTGTAGTTTGCCTTGTAAAGCAGCTCAAATGTGGTTCACATTTATTTAGCTCCTTCCCGTTTTGCTTACATGCTGCTTTTTCCCCTCTTTCTTTTCAAAGCAGTCATAAACGTAGACAGATTGTTCCAAAACAAAAAAAGGCTCAATCTTACATTGTAGCAAAACTGTTTTTGTTTTCCTAATTTGCCTTTTGTCGAGATAAATGTACATTGCTGAGTTTATCCATTAAACGTGTAAAAACTTTCTTGATTGCCGAGGGGATAGTTCTTTTTTGCAATTAATTAAAATCAGTTGCAAACAGATTTGAATAAGGACACAACTTTAATCAACCAAATAACAAAGCTATTAAACATTCCATGCCTATTGCTGGTGCATTGGATAATTTCCTGTACCCTACGCCATGATTAAGCATTTGTCTAGTCTCGATATAAGATCACCTCAGGCAGTACATATCTGACCCATTACTTGAAACACTCTTGAGGTTCCTGCTTGAGTCATCTATGACCAGTTTCAGTGGCAGTAATAACAGCAATTTTAGTATCTTTCAAAAGGTTTGTTATAGCGGTTGCCCTGTCAGAAACTGGACTGTACCAGGGGTCTTTTTCTAACATACTCTATAACCTAGTGCAAACAGGAAAGTGAAAAATAATGATCTATTGCAGTAGTCCTTGACATTGCAGCAGGCATGACCAACACAGCCTCTTCGTAGCTGAATCTTTGGCCAAATGAGGATTCAGCTACCCTGGAATGGTATGCTGTGCCTACACAAGGCAATAAAGACTGGAATATATCACCATCGTGCCATTAGAGAGGTTAGAGCCTTTAGGTCGTTTGGACCCGAAAACATTCTCACTTGTGTTGGATTTCACAGTGAGTGCCTAAAACTTACACGCTGCCGTTGGTCTGAGTCAGAGAGGTAGAGGGGGGAGAGGTAGCAATGGCGAGAGAGGAGAGGAGAAAGGGAAGAGAGTGCTTAGATGGGTGGGTACAGCTTTCACTGGGCTTTACCTTGTGCACAAGTTTCCGTTTGATCCTGCAGGTGATGGATTTCCCTCTGTTGGCTTGTGGATGAGCCGTGACCGGGGGTAATCAGGTTCCCTTTTGTTTGCCCCTCCTCTTCTCGGCACTACCCCCTGTCTCTTCTTTTCTCTGCCTTCCCCTCCCCCCCCTGGTGAGCTGTTGCTCTGTGGAGATTTCCTTGACAGTGAGGGGCACTCCTGTGTCATTGTAATGCAGCGGGGCTCTGCAATGTGGGACGATGTTAATGAAACTGCATTCTCTAATGAAAAGCTCCTGTGGCATGATTTGAAAGACAAAGCCCTCACAGTGTGGAGAGAGTGGCCCAAGTTTTTCAACTTTGCTTTCACTGTGCGGGTAAAGAATATTGTCTTTGACTGTAGCTGCATGTAGCCGGCTAATACTCTTTTTCATTAACTCACTCAATTGTTCCCCTAAATTGTCAATTTAAGCCATTATGTAAATCTTTTATTAGAAATACCTGAAAGTCTGACCATGTCAGAACAGAGCACTTCTGCTTTGCCATGTTATAAATAACCATGTAACTGAAGCTGAAAGGCTATAACTTCTCCCTCAAATCATTGGTGTGTGTTGAACGTTGTCTGTTGGTGTAGTTTATTTGAAATAAGATCTGCCGGATTTTTAGGGTGATGATATCACTAGATTGTGTAAGGTGTGCGTAATAAGATTCCCTGGCTCATATTATATTGCCGTTGACCCCTGATGTGCATGAGATGCAGCAGGGGTGAGCTGTTACATATCTTTGTCCCATCTAATTGCTGTCTCTTCCTGGCTATTGATTGTGAGAATACACATCCTGGGGCCTGCAAAACCTGGAAATGGTGACAGTTTACATGCAAACAGCTGACATTGTATGCGCTAATTTAAAGACATCCTGTGGATTAGATGGCGCCAACTGTGGCCAGTTAACTGTTAACAGAGTCATTTGATTTGAGATTTAATCACATTCCCTGGTGGTGCGGACTCTGGACTTTTAACTGTTGGCTGGCCAAGTGATGCCCCGTTGATTTACGATGGATTTGTTCAGATGCATTTCTTCCATGTTGCTTGGCGGAGCAGCTCAGAGAAAAGCGAGGACGGGCAATTATAGCTCGATGAGAACTCCTCTCCAATGATCCATTGAAGGGAGGTTACACTCATTGTTTGCAGATGCTAAACCGCATCAGGAAAACAGGGTTACGCTGTCTGTCCTCTGGGGACCATATGACCTTGCTTTTAAGGTTGCGATATTTACTCTGGCCTGATACAGATTGAGGTGGAACAGCCACACATTGTTATTTATTATCAGACCTTTGCGCAGCTGAAAGCAGCCTTTAAACATTTGTACCGCGGTTCCTCTTATCTTGGTTGGTTGCTCGACAGAGTCACTTGTTTTACTAAATTGCATTTAATTTCAGGTGGGCTGCAGCTGCGGGTGGTTGGCCCCTGGGTGTCTAATAGAATTCTGGTGGCTTTGGAGAGCTGACACACATTGTGCAGCTCTTTTACTCCAGATGAGGCCTTTAAAGCAGGGTTGCAAAGTGAGTCAGTCAGAGCATTATTCAGCAGAGGTTTCCCTCCCTAAAAACTGGGTTAATGAAAAGCCCAAAAGCCTAATTGGGCTTAATACACCCTCTTATGCTGCTGTTCTTCTGTCCCTCCCCCTAACCATCTATTGTGCTTTCATTTTGTCTTTCTTCCACCCGTCATCCCTGTGTTTTACTTCTGCCGACAATTACGCGAGCTCTGCTGATGAGAGAGATGCATGTTTATAGTCTGCTTTAGCCTTGGCTCAAGTGCACTGAATGCGAGTGTGTCAAGAGGGTCTAGTGCGTTGGCTCCATAGACGCGTTGGGGGTGGGGGTAGGGATTTACAGTTGACCAGATTAATAATGCGATTGAACAGGAACTCAAAAGCTCACTGAGTCTAAATCTTTAGACTTCTCTGTTAATCTATCATTAGGTATAACTACTTCTCCTTCCTGTGCTTCCTTAAGACAAACATTTTAAACAAACCAAATTTCTCCCCCCGGACAAGAAAAACATGTTCTTGAAATCCAAAACTTTGCCTGCGACTGAACACATTTTTTTGCTGCTCTGGTTCTCCGCGCTCTGTTAGGATTCTGATAGACCCTGGGTCCAGCTGGGGCCACTCATATGTGTTTAAGGGGCCCCAATGTTTGGTGAGACGTGACCCTGCTCGACCCTCTCCTGTAAACCAGGCCAAGTGCTCAGAAGCATACTCAACCTCTTTTCCTGCTCTCAGATTGGAAACGAGACCAGTGGGGGTTTTCCCTGTGAGGTGTAGATGAATGGGACACCAGCCAAACAGGTCCTGACCCCTCACCGGGGGGGCCACAGATGCATAGCACCCATACCGCATGTTCTCCTGACCCACAGAATCGTTAATCATGCACTTTGGGGAAGCCACATTTCACAAACCCAGATTTTTAGATAGACTGCAGAGTTAGTCTCCTCCTAATTTTCCGCCCTGAACATAATTGACGGTTAATAACCATTATGGCCTTTGTGGTACGAACCACAGACCGTGAGGGATTATCTCTGGAACAGAAGTACAGTTTTATATAAGTCTTGGGTTTATTGATATACTCAGGGGTAACTCTGGGAAATAGGTTGAAAAATAGTATTTGCAGAAGCCCACAGTGTCAGAATAAGAGCGTCTGCTGTGGAGATCTCTGTGTTTGAGGTAGACGATGTCTGCACTGATGTCTGTGCCGGCTCTGAATAATTCAGTAGTCAAACATGACTTTCTTAATATTCAAATCCCCTGCTCGAGATGAGATCCATAAGAGCAGAGGAGCCATCATGCAGCAGATGAGAAGAATGAGGCGCAACATGACATACTGTGAAAGTCTTCCCTTTTTAATAGTATTTTTTACATATTCTCTTTGTCATCGTGGGACATCAAGAGCCACACCATGACCACCCTTCTCCTTTTGTTGGGGTTCAAATCCCAGCGCTCCTTCATGTCTTCATGCTAAGGCAGCAGTTTCATTTCAAGTTTGTTCATAAGAGGCAGTCCCTCGCCTCTACCCCCACCCCCTTTTTTTCTCCTCTTTCTATCTGGAAGTGGATCAATAAATCCAGGGTCTTTGTTTGCAGTGATCAATATGTTGTAATGAAGGCTGTGCTCCAATTCCCAGTGAGAGCGTCACTGGCCTACTGGGCTTGAATTTGTTTTATTCTTTATTGTCATCAGCCTGCATACATTTATTTTCATCTTCCGTTCGGTGTCTTTTTTCCTTTTTTCGCCGTGGCCTAGATAACCACCACATATTGTGACAACAGATTGAATCTTGGCAGTATGTGGTTTTTGGAAGTAACTTTTGATGCAGTTTGCCGATAGAACTAGGAAGCAAAGTAAGGAGATGGCAGCTCTATCGGTGCCCCAACGCTACATCACAAAAAGGAAATAATAATAATAATAATGTAAGCATATTAGACCAAGTGCATTCATTTGTGGCTAATTTGTGTGTTTGCTTTCCCAGCCTGCTGGGTGGCCCGACAGGATAGGGCATCTTTTATTTATGTCTGACCTTTTTTTAGGCTCCAAGCTTTTAACTAAACCGAAGCAGGAAGGAAAGGTACTTGTGCATATGCCCAAATGTAGATTAAGTATTTTGTAGAGGGCTGACATTGCCCCGGCCGCCTCTCATCACCTCTGTTCATATCGCTCTTATCAGCTACAGGCCCTGCCCTCTTCTTGGCACCTTCCTGCATGCCTCTGACATAGGGCAGTTAGTGTGTGTGTGTGTGTGTGTGTGTGTGTGTGTGTGTGTGTGTGTGTGTGGTGTTTGCCCTTGCTATATAATAAGATTGCTGTTCCTCTTGGTGGTGGTAGTGGACAAATGCGCGGACAGCTCCTGGTAACAGAGGCTTGTTTATCCAGATGTTGAGACCTTCTCTATTAACACAAGGTTTAGCAACAAAAAAACAGCTGTCAGCTATATTATCTGAGTCTAGTTAAATGTAGATTATTTGTATCTCCAAAGGTCACGTGTAACTTTATGTGCCTAATCAAAATGTCATTGTCTATTATTATCCACAGTGACTGGACACATATTTGAAAAGAAGACCGTTCACTGTTTTTTCTCCTTCACAGAGTCATGTGAAGGTTAGCTGGATTTTATAGGTTATTTGGTTGCACATCACACCTGGGCCCCTCCATTCTCAACACCGTAAAGTTTTAAAAATGGAGGTGCGCTTCCATTTGAAAGACTGCCAAAAGAGAAAAGATTTATTTATCCCTGTTAAACAGTCATTCCCCAGTTGCTTGTGATACGAGTGGCGGCCGGAATCATTGCATGGCAGACTTGCTCTTGATGTGTTTAATTTAATGCGACGAACACCCAGAAAGTGAATAAGATGACCCCGCTATATAATGAGGCCGCGTATAAATAGCCATATTGACCTCACTCTTCTGCATATATGCCTCCACTATATAACTAGGCTTATTTTTCACAAGAAAAATGCTAGAATCAGAGTGGGGAAGAAAAATGCCAGCTTGCACCTAGCAGACAATACATCAGCAGTGTGGAGTGAATTGTTTACTTTTCGAGGGGATTTTAGTGCCATTTCTCTTCAGTGGGTCGGCCTGTTTTGGTTGGTGGAGCAAACAGCTCTATATCTCTTTCACGGATCCTGTCTTTACAAAAGAAAGAGCACTGTTTGCAGTGTCGCACCAGTTGTTTATAGTGGAATCCGGTCATTTGATTTGGCCCAGTTTGACTCTTTGCTATACTTGGAAAAAAAACATGTTAAGCTTGATTAGACTACAGCAAGCCTTGTACTTGCGTTTCACATCGACAGGTACGTGAAGGGGAAGCCGCTCCGGCTCCCCTGCTACTTTCGCCGAGCTTTTGTCTGTGAAGCAATACGCTCAGCTTCAGCTTTGTTGCTTTTAGACAAGAGGCCATTCAGTGACGGCCCGGCTGTAAATTCAGCAGTGTCACCTGTCTCGCGTGGCTGCGAGAGCGACAGACAGCAGACCCTGTCTTTGTGTGCAGGGTCAAAGAGGGAATCTGATACTCAGATGAATATATTAATGAGATTTTGAGCAAATGTAAGAATAAATGCAAGCGCCGTGTTTAGCCTGTATATGTAGGTAAGTGACACACATAGCTTACATTTGAAAACCTTGTGCTGTGTTCTGGGGGCCACATGAATTGGCGCACTATTATTTCTCTGACAACAAAAGAGAAATTTGAAGCAGGGACACGTTAATTGACCCAGATACCGTAACCATGTTCACAAAGGCCAATATCCTGCCTGGGAAGAGACGTCTACCTCCTGCGGGCCACGCCGACTATTGTGTTCGACAGGGGCTTCAATTTCAACGCACCAGCTCTTCTCTGGCCACTAGCCTCTGATAAGTGGCTCACCCGTATCTTGTGACACTCTCCATGCATCCTCCCCTTTTTTTTTCCTCTGCCCTCCCTTTATCACCTCCACCACTCTTCATCCCTATATCAGTCCCCTCCCCCTCTGCCACCCGCTAGCCTTAAGATGGAGGAGCTCCCTTTGCTCTACATTATGATTGATGTGCCTTAATTGAGTAAAGCAAGGGCAGTACTGAGGCATTTAGTTCTTTATTCTACAACAGAGGGTGTTTCTCAGAGTGATCCTGATTGCTCCGTGGCTTCGGTGTGACGTGCAATTTCAGTGCTCTTAGTGATATTTTTTGATAGATGGTTGTCTGAGGTTTCGTGAAGCATGTGGTTTTTTGATAGTTCCTTGCGAACAGATTTCTGTCTCGCTAACTTGTGTTCTGTGTGTCAGCGCCCGTCGTTGCTGGAAATGAATAAAGTATCCCCATCCACTATTGATTGATGATATTATTCCAGGGACCTCAGGGATAACGGTTAGTCCTGTTTTTTGCTTGTCTCACAAAATAAAGAGCATCATTACTTTTATTTATTGCAAAGATTGGTGATTGGTGATATTGCCCCCACCCAATCCAAAAGTGTTGGCTCATCAGATAACCAGGCCTGGCCCAGTGTAATACTTGTCCCAAGTGATCTACTGTTACCAGGCCTTGCTGACACCAGTGTCTGCAATCGCCACATGGATATTATGATTGACCTCCAGCAATTACTAGTCTCCATTTGAGCGCACACTATGGCAGTAAGCAACATATCGCTCTGCAGCCCGTGTAGACTGAGTTTATTTTATCTCTTCCTCTGTCGATATATTTACTGAGGCATTAAAGAGCGTGCAGCATGTTACCACTTTATATCCTGTTGCACTGCCTGCTCAGCACGACAGGGGTTAGAGAGAGGTAGATTCTTCCTGAAGGGTATAGCTGCTGCTGCAAAATGAGGGTCTGCTAATTTCAGCCATGTGCACAGAATTACCTTTTGTTTTTTGAAATTATGCACAGGTGAGGTGGCTAAGAAAAAGGCATATGGCGTAGCAGTTTATGTATATTGTGACATATGGCAGATTCAAATTTCTCTTGTTTCTTAGTGTACGTTCCGTCTCAAGTTGTAAGCACACAGAACCAGCTTGTGGATACAATCCGATGGTTTTTATTGTCAGTTCCTACAGTGGCTCAACCAAAAGCTTTCTGAACACATACGTGCCTGAAAGACTCCCAACACAAACCTCGCAACACTGTTTATACTTAGCAAACATTTCCATAAACCAAGCAGAAGTTAGAGCAGCACAATCATCCCAATAGACTCTTGCCACCTGTCAAATGTGAGCTTGATATTGTCTGCTTTTTTAAAATGTCAAGTTTCCGAGTCCTGAATAAAATATCTACTCTTTCCCCTGCTCCATGTTGAACTTTTTTTTCCGTCTCTCTCTCTCTCTCTCTCACCATTTCATTCCCGGTAATAAGAATCTGCCTGGGTGAGGCAGTAAGCCAGGAGCAGGTGTCCATTAGAGCTGTGCGATTAATTGTATTAAAATCAATATTTACATTTATATCTCTGAAAGCTCAGTCCTATGACAGGGATTTGATAGTTTGGGATTAACCGGACATCACCGGCATTAACCCAAACACTAAGAATTTCTCCATGAATCGAAAATTAGATTGGGAGGAAGAAAATATTAATGTATCCACGGCAGCGCTGACATTAATGGGCCTTTCTTCAAATCCTTTTACATAATAACTTCTAGATTCTAAGATGCAGATGACAACCAAAAGCACATGGCAAGCAAATCACTGTTGTAATATTGGAAGTTAACGGCACAAATTTATTAAAAGCGATTAAGCGATCAAGGCTGCAGGCTGAAGCTTCTTAATCTCTTGGGATTTGGAGAAGAGGGGGTCTCAACAAAAAGGAAGTAAGGACTGATGCAGTGCATTACCCTGGCCAGGTGATTTGTGGTCTCCATTACTCTCTGTTTTAACCAAAACAGATAATGCAAGATAAGAAAATGCTTTCTCGAGACCATTGATTCATTGTTAATATGAAAATAAATCTTACAATGTCACATAGTGGAGTGCAAACCTCAACCAAGGCCCAACATTCCCCTGATATTTAATTAAGCTGCACCAAATTGTGCCCACTTATAGACATCTGCTCCTTAAAAATTCCCGTATCTTTGCCAAGGTCCATGAATTATTCCCTGGGAAAATAGGGAAACTGGAAGAAAAACAAGTTCGCAATGTTTCAGAAAGTAAGAAATAAAAAAGTTCTTCCGTGGGTCATGCCCCACACTCTGACAACATTTCATGAAAATTGGTGTAGTTTTCTGTGAAATCTGAACAAACACACAGATGAAAACAACTCCCTGGCCGAGGTAATAAAGGAAAACATATTTTGATTTTATTTTATTCTTTCAACCCGAAAGAATTGCCGAAACCCTGTTTATTGATTTTTGTGTTTTCTCTCATAACTCTATGTATGAATATGCTTGACAACCGAAACGCTGGTTTCCAAATGCTGCATCCCACCTTCATCTGATTCCAACTGAGTGCAACACACTCAATCTTATAAGGTCCTGTCTCAGCCCTTCACTCTCACACTAAGTGTTCCAAGCACCGTGACCTTTGTAGAAGATAAGCTTCCTTCGGCTGACTTAAAGAGTTTGGAATAACGGCCCTAACCATTAATTTATGGCGTTGCTAACCATATGAGGGCTATGAGCCAAGGTTATTGACCTTTCAAGCCTGTCACTGGTGATAGAGGGAGCCCGACCCAGGAGGAGAATGAATTGGGCTTATTAAGGAGCTGGGCTATGAGTCAAACCGAGGTGGCAACTTTATTCTCTCCAGTTTTCTCTTTCATTTAAATCATTACTTTATATTACTATGTTTTGACCAATCGTCTGCTGCTAAAGTGGAAACTGAGAGCACATATACAGCAGGAGTCATACTCTGCATCATAATGCTCCCGTGAACATGGAGAAATGCGATGTGTGAACTGCTTGAAGGATTAACACCTCGGAGCACCAAACACATTACAGCAGCACATCTTGAACTGAGGTCATCATTATCAGATGAAGGATTTTGTAGATTCAGAATCACTTAATGAAAATGTATTTTCTTCCTGCAAATGCAATTTGAACTTCTAGGCAGACGCCGCAGTTTTTATTTCAGTCACAAATCTTTTTGTCTCTGCAGATCTTTGCCCGGGATTTACTTGTACATTTTCTCAAAGGCTGAACAGGCCCCGAAAAAACCGTTTGAATAAAATGAAGCATGTAAAGAATGCTGGCTGGACTGCGGAGAAACAGATCCATGGATAGAGAAGATTGAGGACATGTTATTTCAGCCCCCGTCCTCCCTTCGGAACTCCCTCCCAGTCTGTTAAAAACCTGGTGGGAGGCAAGGGGAGGCATGCATTTATATTGGATCAACATGCTATGATGTTATTTTTCCAGCTCCACTTCTTGTGTTTATAATCATGCGCAGTCCCTTATGGGGTTCAGCTAAAGCCTGTTTTATTGACTCTGGAGAAGCTTATCTGTGCCTGATGCATTGTTTGTACATAGGAACACAATCCCATCCCGGTGGAAATAAGCAATAGATCAAAAAAACAGAGAACTTGTACCATAGATGTGTTTTTGTTATTAGAGGACATTCAGAGTGATGTGAATAATGCACATTTGTTCCATTTACACATTTACATCTGCTTTAACGTGGGCTTAGCTATAACCTAATTTACATTGCTAGAACAGACACACTGATCGCTTCCGCCAAGCTTGTTGAATTTCTCAAGTGTTTGTGTATTTGCAACAACACAGCCAGAGGATGAGGTAAAAAAGACTAATGCATGCGGATGTTGTGCACTTGAGTGTGCTGGTTGTAATACAGTGCATACTTGTGTGTTGCTGGAACATATTTACCTGCTCAGGTGGACTACTTTTCAAAATTGAGAGTATGGAAAAATAAATCTTTGCCTGAGGGGTACCAGGGCTTTTCAGTGTAAGAGGGCTATTTTGGACCTGAATGGCTCCGTATCGCAGAAGCTTATACCGTGAGCAGCAGGGACTGTGGACAAGTGGGTGCCAGCTGAAGGAAAAGAAATGCACTCAGGGTATAGGCGCACTGCAGCTAAATATGGTCATCCGTTCAAATCTGGAGTTCACACACAGGTCAGTTATAAAAGAGGATGACCACCAAATACTGAAAAAGAAAATTGACAGCTCGGAAGATTGCAGCTGAATTTCCGCGAGCATTTATTTGAAAATCTGCACTTTGTAACGAAACTGTAATGGACAGCTGCATTGCTTGCCAACCCTGTCCTACACTCCACTCCTTCCTCTTTAAGGTGTGAGCTCTCTTTTTGAGGCCAGTTACTCTAACAGAGAGGAGATGAGATGCATCCTCACATTTTCAACCCAGTCACTGACTTTCCACTGGAGTTGCTCTCCCCGTGGGTCATTTTGTGCTCCGAGACCAAACGAGGCGGCACTATACGCATGGCACTTTGCTTAGAGCTGCTAAATGTGTCTGGAGGAAGAGGATATGAAATCACTGTCGGTTTATAGCTGCGTGATGGGGGAAAAAATGTCACACCTTTGGTTATTTGAGCAATCAAGTCAAGCTGAAAAACTGTCTTCATGGAAACACTATATTTGGTCTGTGCTAGCGTTGCTGTGGTAACTTGTCTTTATACTGCCAGTGCTCTGCTCTGATTCAGTGTTTAATAATTTGAAACGCCTGTCAGTGGTTGAAAGAGCTGTCAATCATGAACAGTCAGTGTGGATCAGGGCCGGCCCCGTGGACCATTAGTCATCAGAGGTTGAGGAATGTTTCTACACCGAGTCAGTTTTAATGGGGAATTAGGTGTTAGCTGTCTTTTCGTCCCCGAGACATTTTGTGATGATGAAACATTTTGATAGATTTAATTTAGATTAAATGAACTAATGGATTAATGTTAGAAATCCCACGGGAAGCGATCAAAGAACTTATTCAGCCTTCCAAGAACATAAACCATCAGGTTGACATGACGATATTACCTCAGTATCCAGTGTTTGTTTAAAGCAGCCGGCCCACCCCCGTTCCGCACACACTCACATACACACACCTTGTCTTTTACAGGGGATCGTATCGGATAAATAGGGGGAAAAAAACAACTGTGGTGAACCCCGCCTGAATGTTTCCCCTCTGTCTCACCAAGAATGTGTTGTCTGGGAGAGCCGGATTCAAAAAAACACAACCAAGGCTTTGTTCTGCGTTTACCAGCCGTATTCTGTTCAAAGTGACCCACAGTGGGCAACACTGGCACACATTGTTCTCTTAAACGGGTTGAAATATTGGGTAGTTGATTGCGAGAGAATATTTATTCATGAGCTTTAACCCTCCCGAGCCCCCTGCAGTTTATGGATTTTATTTGCTCCTGTCAAATCTTTTCCTTTTTTCTCTCAACGTGGGCTCATTCTTCACTGCAATATGAAGTCCTGCCCCTCTGTGGCTCCACATGCTACAGATACTGAGGCATTTCCCCATATAATTTACAATGTGAGGATGAAAGATAATCAAGTGTCCTTGCATTGATCTTTTCAGGAGGCTTGGTGTCACCTGAATCAATCAAGGCTCAGTCTCAGTTTGGCAAAGCAGCAAAGATTGTGGTGGTGTTTACTAAATGTGATTTTTTTTAATTAATTAATTAATTTCAACTATTAAATTTGATTATATATCACAACAAAAAGCATATATTTGTTTGTTGTATTCCTGAGAGGAGTGGGAATTTGAAAATCATCTCTTTTTATAATTTCTGGCATTGACTAATGGAGTAATTTGGGCAATTTATAATTTTTAGCCCACCAGCAGGTTTTTGGGTTAAGAGGATTAATGCTGCATGTTCATTTTACATATTTTTGACAGCCAAGATTTAGGATTTAGTTTTTTCTAGACATAAAAACAATGAAAAGCCACTTTGGATCTATAATGAATTTATATTTTGTTTTCTGTAATTGTTTAATGATACAATACAGAAAACAAAATAACAATCCTCTTTTTAGATTGTGACTTTTTTTTTATGCTGTGGAATCCAGAAGCTGATTATCTGTGTACTTTAATGTCCTGAGTCCAGAGGGTCGACAAATCATCCCATTATGTCGATGATTCATCCACATTTTTCTGCAACACGTAGAACTAGAATCAGCACATTCTCACAGAAAAACAGGGAGGCTGTTGTTGCTTTTAATGGCAGCAATCTAACAACGAAAGCCCCCTCATGCTGAGCACCTTATGAACACGGCTGTTGCAGGCATTAAAAGGCATGCGTGTGAGTGAGTGTGTGTGTGTGTGTGTGTGTGTGTGTGTGTGTGTGTGTGTGTTTTTGTAGGTGTTGGACCCCGCTGACAGCTGGAACAGCATTCTTTAAAACTTGGCCACAGACAGTAAAGTGTCTCGCCTCCCATCAGCCTATTGTCTGATCCAAGGCCTTCATTTATTGGTGCGCTTGGAAAATGCAATTGCACCACCATTGATTTGTGTCTATTTGAAATAGGGCGGTCCAGACCCATGGCACATGCATAAGTGGGAGTTTTTTTTTCTTCTCTTCTTTTTCTTCTCTCTCCATTTTCATCCTCTCTCTCTCTCTCTCTCTCTCTCTCTCTCTTCCCTTCTTACGAGTCCATTCCCGGCGTGCCACACAGGCGAGGCGATGTTTCCTTAGCCGCTTATCATGCCTTCCACCAGACCACCAAGGGGTCTAAGCACGTGTACGCAGGCAGCTGTGCACCACTGTTCGACTCCACTCTGTGAGGGATAAGTGGGGATTGGCATGTTCTCGGCCTGTCGGAGCAGTTTCATCTGCTCAACAGTGCGACAGCTGGGCAGAGCTTTTTCACTCCTCCCATATGAGAGCGAGAGAGAGAGAGACGGACAGAATGAGACATAAAGAGACAGAACGAGAGGAGGGACATGGCGGGGTAGCCGCAGCTTCCTCACTGCGGCTTGGAGCAAAGCAAATGTTGCCGCATGTGTTATGAGTTAGCGCAGACATAACTGTTTTAAAGAGTGGCCTAACACATTAAAGATGTGTGGCTGGCTCATCGACTTTCTTCCCTTTACTCTTTATGGTGTAAACACTGAGCAGTAATGGGAGGAAGGGCATAAGAAGAGTAATTTATGTGCGGAGGAGAAGCCTGAGATGAGCCCTCCCTCCGGGATTAATGGGAGTCTCTGTCTCTGTTCACAGGAAATATGAAAGGCCCTTTGTTGGTAAAGAGCTTGCTGCTGCCAGCAAATAACTACCCCATGTAATATCGAAAATCCCCCAACCTCTAAATTCATTGCCTCCTCCGCTGCTCATCCTTCACCCTTCTCTTTCTCCCGAAGATGATGTGTCTTCTGTCAAAGTCGCTCACTTATGATTCTGTGTCGCGCCTGCTGTACAGACGCCCAGGAGACACTGGCTGGCGTTGTTAGTATTCACTTTCACTACCAGAGATCCGGCCATTGGGCGAGCCGAGGGAAGACCGGGGGAGATAGCGAAGTACAGGTGGTGATTCATCGTTTCACCTTTGATACCACGTTCACTCTTTTCTCCCCTCTCCTGTTTTCTGTCTGCAGCGCTCAATGCCAAGAGTCTCTATCTCCTCGGGCCGTGGATAGTTAGTTTGCTGTGGTTAATGTGTGACTAGCGGGCCGTGCTGGTGGTAGCGGCTTATTTTTAGCGTCAGTGCCGGTGTGTGTTGGTCTGCGTGATGGCTAAGCACACCTCCTTAGGCAACGCTAAATAAAGAATGGCCTATCAGTGAGGGAAAATGACTGTTACACACTACACTGGCAGTGTGTCTTTCATCAGGTCACACGTTGGTCTGCTCACACCTGCGTCTCAGGACAGGAGGGTGAAAGGCTGTTGGCAGGTGTTAATTGCTAAAAAAAAAGCCTGGGGGAAACAAGGCATTGCATTATGTGTGTGTGTGTATATAGTGTAGTATTCACTGCCACACTTTTTCTTTGTTGTCTCCTGAACTGATTCCTCTTCTGGCTGTTAATATTGTTCTTTCTGAATAGTGTTTTTTATCCACACCAAAATAAGATTTTTTTTATTTATTTCACATCCGATTATTTTCTCTTCCTTGGCTGCTTTTCATTAGTGTCTGTTTGCTCAAACCATTCAATAAACCATGCAGATTTATGGTTTTCTTCCAAGCAGCTCTTTTTATTCGTTGCGATCTTGCCCAAGCTCATTCTTTCTCCCGCTCATGTCCATCTTATAAGTTCACCATGGGAACATTTAAAAAATCTCATTTACTTCACCATTGCTGGGAAGAAAATGGTTTACAGGCACATCTCTGTCACACCTGAATGAATCTAGACTGGAAGTGTGAGGAAATAGTGTCGGAAATGTGTTTTTTTTATTTTCAAATACCAGTTTTTACCAAAAAATACCTAAAACTTTTGACATTTTGAGCTGTCTGTGACAGTTTCAGCCGTGTTTGGGAAGGCAGTGAATCTATTGGTTTCCATTGACTTCCTCGGGCTGTCTCCAATGAATTTGACACGGATAACGTGGTTGTGTTTGTAATGAAAGGGGGAGGGGACTTAATAAAAGCAAGGAGACCCCCAACTGAAAAAAAGGAGGGACTAGTATAGGAATGAAGAACTTAAAAGAAGAGGGTTCAATTTGGCAAAAGCCAAGGGGTTGTCAAGGGCGACGGAAACGCCTCTGTGTAACCTGCCCCCCTCTCTTTTCACCCTCCCTATTCAACTCACATGCAGGCATATAGTGGGACTGAATATGAGCCTGACATTGAAAGGATGAAACGAAATACACTCATTGGACGTCTGCCTTATAAATGATTTATAATTGAGTTTTCCCGGGCTCTGCATGGAGTGTAGATGGAGGAGCACTTTAATTTGCTTCATAGTTTCATGTTATTCTAGGCTTTAATTGTAATGCTGAGGACGCCATTCATTTGTTTAATTTACTAGACTGGGAACTGATGCCTGGGCTGGCATGGTAAGGGGGAGTTTAATGGCCATCCTCTGGAAAGGATAAGGCTTATTAGGTCTGATAGGCCTCCTGTCTCACATAACCTAATGTGGCCATGATAGACAGAAGATTCTTGGTTTGGATCCATTGGATCTACAAATTGAAGCATATTCCCAGGCCCTGGACTTCGTAATTGTCCATTAAGGGCGGTGCTCCTAGATGGAAGGGCCAGATGTCCCTGATGTGGCTGAGGGTCCAATGCGGACTCTTGACGCAGCATGCAGTTAAAGAGAGGAGAAGCATGGCTGGACATTGCCCCTCATTAAAGTGACCTGCTCTCTGCTAACAGACCCATAAAGAAACCCTTTAATGTTCTTACCAAAGAAACTCCACTATTTGCCCAGAATTCCACCGCCGTAAAAACAGGGAATTGGATTCCGTATGAATTCTCCACTGTCGTACCTCCTGGCACCAGCTGTCTGTCCGTGTTTAAGTCTAACCCTTGGGCGCCACTCCCTCTCAGCTTGGTGTGTTCCATATGTTACATTGATCCTAAAAGCTCGGCTCCCACTGGTCTACTTGAGCAGGAGACCTTAGCCTGATTGAGTGGGACATATGCAAGGACAACATCAAACATTTCAGTACTTGGTGTAAGATCACATGACCCCAGTGATGTTAGCCCGATTGATTTATGATGCAAATGGGGATTCTCATGTTACCACTCGGCTCATTTCTCATCCCCATCCCCATCGCTCTTTTGAAATGCACGCAAAATTTTTGTTCCATGAAACTGGTTGTCATGAAATGGTAATTTAATTTACTGCGGGCCCAAAGTCAGGGATGTCAGTGTCATACTGTACATGCATGGCAGCACCCATCCCTCTCTGCGCACCCTATCTCTTGTTTGTGTTTGGGCTGTAAACCCCCGCGCACAGCTGCCACCAGCGCATGTCTGCGGGGTTCTATAATGCCGATGACCTCCTAATGTGAATTCCAGTGAGGCAGAAAGGCAAATGTTTGTGCTTCCATGTCCTCCTGGTATCCTGGGTCGCTACAGCTGTCATGTTATCCCCTTCCTGCAAAGACCTTCGAGCTCCGAATGCAACACAATATCTGCTAGCATCCCAGCTGCAGACGCTTTAAGAAATCTGCTTGTATTTTGACAGAAGCCTGCATACTTAATCATTAGGCTTCCGGCACAATAGCCCTCTTTGAGGCTTAAGTCCCAACAGGAAAACAACAACTGTAGTTTTCAAGAAAGGAATCCGATTTAATGCCCTCATAACGCCATGCTCTCCCATTAGTGCTGAATGCATTTTGTAGGAACTTAACATCTTTAGATAATACACACTCTGAATGTTGTTCAGGGGGAAACTCTCTGCCTAGCTACACTTGGATAGCAGGCAGGAACCACCCCTTCCGCCATGTTTTTTAATTTTATCACCTTCTTTTTCATGGGATGTTATGGCCTTGTTTGTATGCTGGTCATAATGGGAGCCAGAGGGAATCTTATTTACACTAACTGGGTTTAGGGGTGTTGGCCAGCACAACGGAAAGTGTCCCCTCTTTGCTATTCTGCAGGGACTACACTGAGCTCTGTTTCTGATGGATGGGTCTTTTAATGCGACAGCTGAAAGAAGCCCTACGGTTTCTGCCATAGACCTGGATACAATAAAACAGCTACCAGTAGAGCTCCCTTTTTTACCCCCTCCCCTTTGTTTCACAATGGTTTTGTCCGCCTTATTGTGTTCCCTTCTCTTCTCCTACACAGCTCTCCTTACAGCCGAAAACATTTGAAAACTGAGATGCAACAAACCGCTTCAGGTTACAGTGCAGCCAGTGAGATACTTTTGAAACTTGATGAATAACGGGATGTAGTGGAGGTGCGGGCATAGCGATGGAGGAACACAGCGCCAAGGGAGGAGCCACTCGCCCCTTTGCCGCTAGGCTAAAAGCTCTCAGCTCCTACCCATTGTGAGTCCGAGCTCCAAGGGATTTGTGATGGGGCTGATCTTTGACCCCTCTACGCCCACAGTATGTAAATTAGTATACAAAAGAGAGGAATGATATAATTATTTTCCTGCACACACAGATTTTTGTGAGTTGAAGTCAATGTGACATATACTTAGGTTGTAAATCAGACCTTTTTTGCATATGAATACAAAATTTCCATCGTTTTTTACGAAACCACCGCCTCTCTCTCCTGTGTACGTGTTTGGTGCCAAACACCCACTGCCCTAATCTGTCGAGGCAGCAAGGAGAGAAATATAGGAAGAGGGACCTGTTGTCATTGTACTGAGCCACTTCCATATGTTGTCATGGCAGTGGTTGGGGGGGTAACCAGATCCCACCCTCTCCCTCCCAAATGCTGTTATTGTCCCTGTGCACAAAGGGTGGGGGGATGTGTAACACTAGATGGAGCAACACGCTGAGGTTCATGGACAACGCCCTTTCCCAGACTGTATCTCAGTGTATCAGCTGACCAGTTCTGCTCTTACAAGTGTTGCATTTCTCACCTGAGACACAAACTGGGGAAATGCAGGTTTCTTTGTGCGAACGGTGTAAGGGGAGTTTTCTGAACCGCTTCCAAATACTGGATTCTGTTTGCTTTGGTATTGAACCAGGTGAACACTGAGCAGCATTTATTGGGTTGAGTATGGATGCTTTTGCAAGCCACAGGTTATTATTAGCTCTTGCAGGTTATGGATAGATGGATATATACTTTATTGATCCAGAGGGAAATTTATATATATTGAACATAGCACATAACAGGGTATAATATACTGTATGTGTCGTATGTAGAGCTAAACTGATATTTATGTTAGTGGACCGATGCTAATAAAAAATCCAATACCAATGTAAATTTAATATCTGTATTTAATGAACTTGATTCAAGAATATACATTTGTCTAATGTAAAATGTAAACATTAATGCACATCTTTTCTGCATTCTTTATTTGGTTAAATACAGAATACAGTCTTTTCATTTCGGGGCATATTGACAAACGAGTGTCGATATGTCTGTATTGGCTAGCGTCATATCAGTCTGGCCCTAGTTTGATGCTGTGAGGCAAGGTTAGAGCTGAGCTTTGACTGTTTGTCAGTTATTCAACTGTTCAGTATCTGCTTAACATTTTGGTCTGTCGAGGGTCAAAGAGACAGTACCCTCCGATTAGTCACCTATTAGTTTCTCCCATGTGAAGCACGTTTATTTACCATTTTGCTGTGTTTGCTTTAATGAGAAACTGGAACCCCCCCCTCCCACAGCCTTCCCAGTGCAGGGTTAATCAGTGTAACTACAGCCTCTCGTGGATAAGTAAGAGAATTTGCACAGCTGGACTAAATGGTTTTCAGTTTTGCGTTTTATCTTTTATATTTCTACTCTTTTCCTGCTTTTATGTTGATTTTTTTTTGCTCTGTTTAAGGAATGCACTTGAGAACGGAATAAAGCATTGGATAGAAAGTGCGGCCACAATCCCACAAAGCTAAAGTAAAGTTACCTCTGCCTGATTGGCTGATGTATGTCTGCGTCTGACCATGTGCAGAAGGCTGTGGTGTGGGGCTCTGAAAAGCTTTTAGTCTGACGCTGAAAGGTCTTCTATTGACAAGAGTTTCCTGTGCTCATTAAAATGAGATGTGATCGTTGATAGTTTAATTTGAACCATTTGAATCAATGAATATTTCTCACCTGAACAATACTAGCTGTTGAAAAGTGTCAGTATAATCTAGCAGCCCATTAAAGAGTCAAATTTCAATGTACAACCGTTGCTGGATTACACTTTGCCATGTATTTTCTCTCTCTTTTGAATAATGTGGCCACAGAAGTACAGTGTCAGCATTTCTACATTACTACAACTCATTTCATGATGCGTTTTACTGTGTTCTCAATTAGTCCGGCATCTGCAAATGCACAGGACCACTGCTTGTTTTTAAAACTCAGTACGACTCTGATGTTCTAGATTCAAACCATATGTTGGAGGGGCTTGAAACGTCAGCAGCATCAACAACAGACACAGCTGGCCGGCGGTCTGTGAGCTCATAACATGCCATATTTGCCATATTTTCCCTGCACTCGTGAGCCCTGCCAAAGCCATAGTTCGCCTAACTAATTATTTGCCCTCGGCTGCCAAAATCGGACGCTGACGAATAACCTTCAAAAGTGGTCAGAGTCACGCATTTCTGAGAAAACAATGGGAGCTGGTGGGTTGTATTTTGTGGTGAGTTAAAGGGCTCCGCGAGTTCAGTGCGAACGTCACAAGAGCTGGTAAGCGTGTAAAACCGCCAGCTGAATGTTATTTAAGGATGCTGCGTCTGCGTGTTTCTGAGGGACATCTCTGTGACTCTTGCATATAGCGTTAGCATGAGAATTACAACTTTGCAGTGGCCCTGGACAGTGAGTTACAGCCCAAC
Source organism: Pseudopleuronectes americanus (assembly GCA_038501795.1). Lineage (NCBI taxonomy): Eukaryota > Metazoa > Chordata > Actinopteri > Pleuronectiformes > Pleuronectidae > Pseudopleuronectes > Pseudopleuronectes americanus. Next base: position 13,907,381 of record CM076730.1, on the reverse strand, counting down.
TGCCCTCAGCACTGATCATTAACAGCTCTAACACACTGGGATATTAAAGTTTGCTTTACTGCCCCCATCAACAACCATGCAGGGGTATAGACATGTGTTATTGAATTCATATAATGTGAGTTATTAGGCCGTACATCTTGAGCGTCCGTGTATATTGCCACATCTGTCCTATGTGGTCCTAGAGGAAATAGAGTTGGGGAGGAGATCATATTGGTTATTAAGCAGCTGTGCCGTACCCTGACTACAGGAGATAGGAACAAATAAAGATGATTATTATTATTATTATGATTATTATCACGACTGCTTGCCTGAGTGTCTCCGTCCTACTGAACATGCTCATACTCCTGGTGCACATAGGCTTTGTTGAAAAAAAAACCCCAGTAAATAACAAGCGCAGAGTTTTATCAGCCAATGAAAGTAATGAGATTAAGCCAGTAAAAAGAAAAAACATAATTCCTTTGCCCACTCCAGTGAATCAGAGGCATGTGGTTGAGTGGAGAGAACAGGCTTAGATGAGGAGCGGTGTAAGTAATAAAAACCAGCCACAGACCCGAATGATGCAGCCCCCATCATTCCTGTTGGCCTGTTCATGCGCTTTTAAAAAATAGGATCAATTCCAGTCTGGGGAATTGCTATTCGTATACCTGCAGGCCCGAGCAGAGGAGTTTGAAAGAAAATAGGACCCCACCTGGAACAATTTAATCCTCTAACTATTTTCAACAGGGAAGCAGTGCTGTATCATATGCCTGCTGGCCAGTTGTTGTCAATTTCACCCAACTTTTGGCCTTTCCCTGGTAATGAGAAAGCAGATAAATGTCCATCAAAACCGAAATTACATTTTCCCCACTAGGCTAGTTGCACCTTTTTCCTGTTGGTTTGTAAAATGTAACAAAAGAAAGCATCTCGGCTCTGTAAGAAAGTCTTCCTGCCACTTCACAAACACAAAATCTCATTGTGGGATTAATTCTGAATGGTTTTCAGAATCAACTTGTCTCTACTTATGTATATATGAAGGAAGAAAGCGAGGCAAACAGGGCGGCACATCAGGAATTGGGTGGTGGATTAGGGTGCAACAGTGTGGTTTGATGTTTAATCACTCCTTACGCGCAAAGCCGTTCGAAGGGGGATAGAAAGGCTTTTCAGTAAGCTTTAATGGCAGTGGGATGTCTTCCTGGTGAATCTTGCTTCTGTTGGCATAACACACTGTGAACCCACATTTTTTTGTTTGCCTGAGAGCTTCCAGTGAAGCAGAATGATGGGGCAGTGCAGACCGAACACAAGCACCTCACTTCTCTCCCTCTCATCTGCTCGTCCCGCTCATTCTCTGGGTTTGTGAGGGGGACTCGGGTGGAGGCACCATGATCGCCTGCATTTTTGAAGCCTAAAAGCCCACTTCACCAGTGTGTACATGCACTGTCAAGCCTGGCCTGAAAGCATTGTGTAATTGGGCAACAATTACTCTGGGTACAAAAAAAACACCACATCAGGCTGTTTTTGTGTAATTCAAAAGAAAGACATGAAAACCGGGTTGCCACTCACTGTAGAACTGAAAGGACACGATAAAAACACTACTGATTGTTTCCTTGAGATACACAAAGAGAGCCGCACAACAGCACCAGAAGCTGTCCACGGTGATTCACATGTTTGTGCCACCTATTTGTTTGTGCTACCGCTGTCGGTGTTAGTGTGACCCTGACGAACATCGCTATCACTGCGAGGCGACAGCATATTCCCACGAGTCCTTGTGTTAAAAACTCAAGGTCTGGAAACATTTCCGCAGGTGGCCTTTCCAAGCGGAGACAGATTTGTACATGGGCATGCTTGTGGTCTGGTGTTGTGCTGCAGACAAACCGAGGACAGATGTGTTGGGAGTCAGTCTCACTGGCCCCCCCCTTCCTCCTTCCTACCCCCATGATCCTCTATTCCCTTCCGCCCTCCTTCCCGCTCCCTTAATCTGGGACTCATTGTGTCTGTAATAAAGCACAGCTGCACAGATCCTTCTCTGAACCCACTCAGTTCAGCTGATTACATGGGAGTAAGAGGGCTCTCCCTCACTCAGAGTCCAGTCACACACACACACACACACACACACTACCCGAAAGGCAACGCTGCAGCCTCAACACAGACGGTGCATGGGAGACGAGACGCTTCCTTGTGCTGGTCTGAAGCCAGGACTAATGGTTAACACTTGATGTTGAATTCATACTTTATTACTACTTACAGTGCAGGGACTGCAATATCTGTTTCTGGTTGTGACTGCATTTACAAAAATAGAGCTTATTCAGATTTAGAAATTATTTAGATTGTGCCGTTTCCACTCAAATTCCTGTTTATAGGTTACAGAGCATAGTGTGATTATAGCAGCTTTCAGACATGCTCTGAACTCTGGATAATCTCCTGATATCACCCAGAGGGACTGTATGTGAGAACACAAATGGCCAAGTCAGAGGCTCCAGGCATTCTCTGAAATCTCTCCTGCCAGCCCCCTAGAAAAGGGGGCTGGCACCAGAGGATTCACCACAAGCAAGTGGGCGCTTAAATGGCATTTCAAACACATATACAAACCCAACACTGGGCAAAAACAGCAAGCCGAATATATATCCTCTGAAAACTCCCAATAGAACATTATAATGCTATGAAACGTATGTATGTCTGAATCATATGAATAATCAATACTCAAGTCTGAGTATGACCTTATTCAGGTTAAGATGTACAGGGTCTTA